>JACEGR010009180.1:0-28986 GCA_014170235.1 Listronotus bonariensis
TAAAAGAAATTTACAGTGGCCTACAAACAAAAAATTTATGAATTTTTTAAAAGAAAAAAATAGTATGCCTTACTTCTTTTTCTTTGAATCAATATTATTTTTAAGATACTTATTTACTTTGGGGTTAACTTGGTGTCTTGATATTTTTTCCAAGCGTACGACGAACGAGTTTTCGTTTTAAAAAAATAGAAGTCATTTTAATGCATGGGAAAATAACTAATATCCTGATATGGTATTTTTATTTCTTACGTTAGGTTTTTAGCTGTGTAACAGCTTCCTAAGAGCAACAACGTTTTAATAATATTAAAATTGTATGTAAGCATTTGACCTTACTTTAATACAAATTTAACAAAACAAATTTTACGTACAAAACACCATATCAGACTTTAGCGCATTTTGCCATGCATCAACATGGCTTTTATTATTTTTAACGAAAACCTTTCGTTGTACGGAAAAATATCAAGAAACCAAATTAACCCCAAAGTAAATGAGTATTTCAAGAATAATATTAATTCAAAGCAGTGGCATAAGCACTATTTTTTATTAAAACAAAATAAATCAATACAAATATTGATCGAACGCCACTGGTAAAGAAAATTTAAAACTTTTACAGGCAAAAATGTCATGTAATGGTCAAAGAAAGTGTACCAGAATTTTGTGACAAATATCTGGGAGTGGTAGGAAAGTTATGATAAAAAGGCATTTTTCTTAAACTTTAACACCCTGTATCTCGGAAAAAAAGCATTTTCGGACATAATTTTATTTGAAAATTTTCTTAATTCTTGCATTTTATACAGTGTTAAAAGGAAAATACCAACCCTAAGAAAAAATAACCCAGTATATTGCAGAGATAAGCCCTTTATTTTCTTTTTCTAGCTTGTCAAAAAATTGGGAAAAAAAAGGATTTTCTTCATCCTATTACTTGTTTTACTCATTTGTCCCGCTATTTAGGATTGAAAATGTGGCCACTTTAATAAGTTATAAATGGAAGAACGGTTTATACATATCTATGAAATCACCACAAGTCAAAATTACTACTTATGCTTAAAAATCATATGACATGACAAATTTCTTATACTAAGTCCTTTGAAATCACATAGAATACAATTTGAATTCAATTTACATTTGTTTTGGTACTCTTCCATAGCTTTCCAACTTCATTTAGAGGCACTTTCACTAGCTTTGCATTAAATGGGATCTTTTTCCGAGTTTTCTTCTTAGCTAAATTACTAAGAGGTTCATTGTCAGACTCTGAATCTGTATTGCTAGCGGGGTTATAAGAATCGTCATTTTCATCTTGATCTTTGAATTCCAGCTGGATTTCTTCTTCTTCTTCTTCTTTAACCTAATATGTTTTTTGGTAATTTTCTAGAAACTTGCGGCAACTCCGATTTTGATGAAATTTGGTATATGGTGGTTTTGGGGCGCTGGTCTCAAACTGAAAATTTTTTGGCGGAAATGTTTTGTTCTTGAGATATTTATCATCAGACTTGAAATTTAAACTAATCCAATTTTACTATATTCCTTACTTTTTTGCATACAATTCTTGATTTAAAGCCAATGTGGCATACAATATTTGATTTTTCCTTTTTAAAACCTCTGTTTTTCTATGTTTTTTATATAATTTTTGCATTAAATTGCATAGATTTACTTTGATAATGCCATAACCATACATACACATAGGACTTCATGGCACACTGGAATTAAAATGACTCAAAGTAAAGCTATGCAATTTAATGCAAAAATTTAAAAACTTAGAAAAAAACGGGGTTTCCAAAGGTGAAAATCAAATATTGTCTGCCACTTTAGCTTTAAATTAAGGATTGTATGCAAAAAAAGAGGGAATATAGTAAAAAATAGGATGAGTTTAAATTTAAAGTCTGATGATGGATATCTCTGAAAACAAAACGTTTCCGCAAAAAAATTCTTAAAGATTTGTGATCAGCGGCCCAAAAACCCGACATGCCAAATTTCATTAAAATTTGCCGTAAGTTTCTAGAAAATTACCGTCCTTTTAAATGAAAAATACCTACATACAAAGAAAGCTAAATAACAATCATTTCAAAATAAGATTAGCTACCTCTTGTCCTAAACTTTTCTCAGAGTTTTTATAATCTTCCAAGAATTTTATACAGTTTTTAACTCGCATAAGAAACTCTGCTGCTTCATAGAGCTTTTTTACACATATTGCACAAATATTTTGTTAATCCATTTTCCGGTTCAATCTAAAAAAATTTTTTATTTATGTGAAATAAAACAAACTGTGTAGACGTGTCCAAAAGCTAACCTCAAAGTTAAAGGTGGCCTTAAAAGTAGATAAAATTCCTTCGTTCTCTTGTAAATCTTCCATAAATTCGTCTTTTCCTAAGCATGCGAAACAGTGGTCTTCTGCATTTCCTAATAGTTCAACATTTAAATCCATTTTTTAAAGAAATATTTGGAAAAACACTTTCTACCTCCTCAAAACAGAAAAAAGTTATTTTTTCATTACTGGTAGTTGCTGGTTGTTAATCGGTTTCTAGTGGCCAGGTTTATTAACTATGACGTCATAGAAAACATCTGCAAAGTTTTCTAGCTCTTAATAGGCCATATATGAAAGGGAGTTTTTGGCAACTTTTTTTTGTGTGAATTAAATATTTTTACTTTAAACGGTATTACCCTTTAAACAAACTACCTTAGTGCTCCTTAAACTTTATATTTTTAATGGAAATTTGTTTGGTTAAAGCAATTGAAATTTTCTGATAATGACAATCAGCTGTTTTTCTTGTATGTTTTGACACATTTGTCAGAGGATTGTTTACTTTTGCAAAATGGAGCAAGGTACTGAGGAAATTATAGTAAAAATCACGGATATGTGTCGAGCCTGTCTTACTCAATCCGAAAACATGAAGTGTTTACTAGAAACTAACGAGGAGACTATTGCAATACTTTCCAAATTTGCATCAGTCGTTAATATAGAGGTCAGAAAGTTTGTTTACCAATCTCTAAGCTTTAACTATTTTTTTTATTTTTTAGTTAAAACTCGGCTTTAAATATCCTTCCTATCTGTGCTCTATTTGTGAAGGAAAAATCTTACAGAACTATGAATTTCAACAGCAGTGTCATAAGTCCAATGATTTGGTCAATGAGTATTTGGGAGTGTTCGTAAGTATAAAGCAAATATGTTAATTTTGGTAATTTTCTAGAAACCGGCTGCAACTCCGATTTTGACGAAATTTGGTATACGGGGGTTTTTGGGGCGCTGATTACGAATCTGAAAGAATTTTTAGTCGGCAACATTACATTTTCGAGATATCCATCATCAAACTAAAAAAGCAACCTTACCTTGCCATGGCTACTGTGAATAAAATGATTAAAAGTGAAGCTTTGCAATTTTATGGGAAAAAGGGAAAAATAAATAAAAAAATGGGTTTTAAGGGGTGTGTCAGAAACTCCTGATCCAAGTTTTGACCACTACCAGTTTGAGGTTGTAAATGAGTGGTATACAAACTTTTTACTCTGAGACCTAATAATTACAATCAAGATTATCATCATATTGATCAAACCACCTACTTTTCTATAGTTAATGAAGGAAAAAATACAGCACCAGGCAAAGACAATATCTTGAAAAATATAATCAAAAGGCTAGAAAACCTGTCCACTTATACATTGTGTGTATATATTGGATTACCCACCAAATATACTTCTCTACGAAACAACAAAAATTCAACCAATATCGCAACGTTTAAAACATATTACAACAAATTTCATATTAAAACAATTCAATTTAGATACTATTCAAGATTTTTGCCTAAAACGAACTTAAGAAGAAAAAAGACAACAAACACATAAATATCCTTTACTTAATTTGATAAACAAAATCTATACCTGATATGACTTTTTTTTTTAAAATTATATAAAGTGTTAAATTCACTTTTGATCCCAGTGCATTTATAATCATAACAAATTGTTAAAAACATTAGGCTGAAGGACCTCGGTCCATAGCCATTTCATGTAATGTAATTCTTTGCTTATGTCAATAAAGAACTTTTTAGGTAAGTAAGAGGTGTAAAGTCCGGTGATAGCTTAGCGTGTAAGGCGTTAAGTTGTTGAGCGCACAAACGGACGTGAGGTGGGTTCGAAACCTGCTAAGGCCAAATACTTATTTATAAGTTTTTCGGCAATTCTGAGTGGTTAGCCTCAGCACCAGACGGACAAAGTGCAAAATGTATCGACACTGGGAAGGCCACCAAAGGACCAGGGCGCCGGAACACACTTTGCCGTGTCCTGCGCAACCGAATAGACATGCGCACCCCATCCAGTTGGTAGGTTCAGTGGTGCCCCTTGGGTGGGGACGAGGTCTTGGGGTTGTCGCTCATAGGACCGTGGTTCCGGAACCCACGTTAAGCTGCAGGTCCTGTCTGGCTGACATCACCCAGACGTAAAAAGACAGGGCGCACAATAAGCCGAGCGGCTTCCAGTTCATGTGAGTTATCCCGGCCCTATTCTAATCTAATCTAATCTAAGAGGTGTAAATGAAATATTGATTGCCAATTTAGCAGAAAGCTTAAAAATTGCTGACAACAAAAAGCCGAAATATGATGAATTAAGGTTAGTTTTTATTCAGGATTGATGATGAATATCTCGAGAAGGAACCGTGCCCTGCTAAAAATTCAGATTTGTAATCAGCGCCCCAAAAAACCGCCGTGTAGCAAAAATAATCAAAATCGGTCTGGTATACGATAAGTGAACAATTACCGAATTTATATTCAAGCATTTATTTAAGGCCAAACAAGATAGCATTACTAGCGAAAACATTTTGAAAATGAGTCCTAGAAATGTTGAAAGTTCCGAAGAAATAAATATTGTTGAAATTAGTAATGATTTTGCAGAAAACGAATGCTTACAATTCAAGCAAGAAAATGTCTGTTTATTAGGTGATTTTCCAGCAGCCAATCACAAATCATTATCTGTTCATGTGTCTAAAGTACAAAAGTATGTAGATTTTAGCTATAATACAGGGTGTAACATAAGTGATGACTTTAATTTTAAGGGATGATTCCCTGTAATTTTTCAAGTAAAAAGTTCATATAACAATATGTCCGGAGACGCTTTATTTTCGATATAAAATTAAAGTTTAAAGAAAAAGTAGTTTTTTTAAATATCTCAAAAACGCTTCAACCGATTTGGATAAAATTTAGTATATTCATTAGATGTGAAAAGGCACCTGTAAAGCTTTACCTAAATTAAGCTTATTGGGTCCAGTGTCGTCTCAGTGGGCACCACAGCCAATATTATCAAGAAAAGAAAAGTAAGCAACTGACTTTTAATAAATTTATTATATTTTTTCCTATTAACCAATTAAAAATGCAACTTTTAGTTTGACAAAAAATTGAAGCCACTTTAAGTGATACTAAAAAGTATCCATAAACAGCATAAAAAAGATCCAAAATTAAACAATTTTGACATTAGTAAATAAGAAAAATTACGATTTCCGATAAAACATATTTTTTAGTTTGGTTTTTTTTTATATTCCATGAGTACTTTTTAGAAGAAATTAGAGTAACTTTAATTTTTTTCCTCGAAAACGAAGCTAGATACTTACGAAGAAAATTTAGGAGACTAAAAAGTTGCATTTTCAGTTGCTGAATAGGAAAAAAATATAAACTTTGTTAAAACCGCTACTTCTTTTCCTAGTAATATTGGCTGTGGTGCCCACCGAGACGTCACTGGACCAAATTATCTTAATCTAGGTAGAGTTTTGCAGGCGCCTTATTACAATAAATGAGTGTACCATATTTTATCCAAATCAGTTGAAGCGTTTTTAAGTTATAAAAAAATACAGACTTTTTCTAAAAATTTTAACGTCCTGTATCTCGAAAACGAATCGTTTCCGAATTTCCGGACATATGTTTATATGAACTTTTTTACTTGAATTTAAGGAATGATCCCTTAAAATTAAAGTCATCACTTATGTGTATAAGCTTTTATTATTTCAGGGAATTAAAAGATAGCTGGTGTTCCATATGTAGCAAGGCATTTTCTAATTTAGAAGAGCATCTGGGTCAATCTCATGCAAATGGTTAGTTTGAGGTAGTTAGTTTTTTACTGGTCAATCTGTATTTTTTTTATAAAACTTGCTCAATAATAGAGTAGCAACAATTTATGAAAAAAAAACATTTTCAATACAGGCCGTGACAAATTCGAGGGTCACCATTAAGATCTCGGAAACTGTAAGAGATATGGATTTGTTTAAATTAGGGCAAACATTTTATTCCATTTAAAAAATTTACAGCCAATCTGGAATTATCAAAAACAAAAAAAAAAAAAAAAGAATTTTTGCGAAACAGTTCTTATTTATTACTGAGTTTATGTAAAGAGATATTTTAAAATAAATGATACATTATTATTGTTACTTTTTCCGTTTTACAAAATGATGCCATTAAATTTAGTATCTGATGTTTCGATTTTGAGCCTTTTTAAATAGGCGGAATATTTCGTTTTTACCTTAATAAACTCGTATTTTAATTCTAAATCCAATGACATAACACCCTTTACATTTATGCGACGTTTTGACCCGAAAAACCATTATTCACTATTTTGCCATTAATAATCATGATATTATTCCAAACGTTCAGGAATATTTCTGTTCGCGGGTAAATATACATAGGATTTTTTTTCCTTACTGCTCATCAATATTCTTTTTAATTATTAAATTTTTTATAATTTAATAACAAGCCACAAGAATAAATGTAATGTAATGTATTATTAAATGTGTAAAACCATTTTTTTGTTGAGGGGACGTCCATAACTTACGTAAGGTGTTGACCCCTTTCCCCTTGGTGAGATTTGCTTCAACTCCACCTCTCAATTCCCCAATCTCAGGTGAGATTTCTATATGTAAAAAGACACCACTTTTTAAACTGAAATATTGATTTTGTCGTTGAGAAAATTTTGGAAGACCAAAAAAAGGTCCTTGACCCAAATAGTGACACTGCATCACAAAATACTTTTTTTTTTCCTGGGGAACCTGTCGAAATCTGGTAAAGAAAAAATGACGTGATATTTGCAGAGACCCCCTCCTCCCCCATGGTGAGATTCAACTCGATCCCCTCCCTCACCTAAATGCCTCACATAATTTATAGACGCCCCCTGAAACGTTTTTATAATATATTTTTTTTATCTAATTATTTAGATAATAATGAAACTGTCTATATTAAAACGGAGGTTAATACCAATATATGCAATGAAATACTGGATAGTCACAAATCTCCGAAAATTCTTGTAAAGTGCCAACTTTGTGGTAAAACACTGTCAACAAAACACTTATTGGAAAAACACAAATGTAGCAGTAGAGTAAGAAGAAAAACGAGGGAAGGTTTACCTAAAAATAATATACAGAATGATATATTAGTAAATGATATTGAAGAACAAGAAGTATTGGGTAAGATATTTTTTTTATTACACTCTTGGACAAACAAACCGGACAAAAGAATGTTTGATCAAATTCAATCTTACATGTTGTTTTTTTGACAGATTTTAATTACACAGCCCCACAAAAAATAAAAGTTGTAGGTCCGAAAGAGAAGACCATGATATATTTATGTTTTTGGGGTCGCTGAATCCGAATCTAGGGTCAATTTAACCCTATCAGGTCAGGGTCAAGGTCATTTTAAGGCCAATCACAGCCCAACAAGTAAAACAAAGTTGACGGTCCAAAAGACCAGACCATGGTATCTTTTTGTTTTTGTGGTCGCTGAATCCGAATCTGTGGTCTGTTTGACCCCATCAGGTCAGGGTCAAGTTCTTTTCAAGGTCAGATCTTTAAAACTTATCAAAAAGGGACCACAATCGTAATATTTTTGTTTTTGAAATCGCTGAATCCGAATCCGTGGTAAAATTGACCCTATAAGGTTAAGATCAAGGTCATATTAATGTCAACTCATCAGAATTTATCGTAAATGCACAAAAATCATGATATCTTGGGTTTTTTGTGTCGCTAAATCCGAATCCCTATTCAAATTGAACCTCTTGGTTTCGGATTAAGCGACCCCAAAAATATAAAGGTACCACGTTTGTGGTGTATTTTCTATGAATTTTGACGATTTGAAATAACCTTGACCATGACCTGATGGGGTCAAACTGACTCCGGATTCGGATTAAGCGACCCCAAAAACATAAAGATACCATGGTCTAGTCCTTTGGACCACTAGCTTTTTTTTGTGGGGCTGTACTATCTTTTGGTCCAGTTGTAGCTTCTTCCATCAAGTTTATTATTTAATATCGGGATTTCAAAAAGTTTAATAGAATTAGGTGTTATACAGGGGAGAGCCATGGCTGTGTGGCTAATATCAAAAGCCAAAAACTTAAAAAAGGGGAGAGCCAAATGTTGTATTTTGCCCAAATTTTCGACAACCCCGTGGAATAATTTAACATCACAATTTTTTACTAGTAGTTGAATTTTAAAGCTCCATCTTTTTTTACCATTTGTTTTTTTAAATTCATATCAGTATCTTGATTCTAAAAGGATTTTTTTTAATAAGAATGAAATTTGTGTATCAGTGTCAGTTTTACATTTCCCCTAAATTTTTTAATTTTGACGTTTAAAAATAAATAAAATTATGTTTTTTCGTGACGGGAAAAAATTTAACATTTTATCTCTGTAAACAGGTACTAAAATGTGGCTTTTCATAAAATTACTTTTTTCCCGTGGGAAAAATTGAGTACTTTTTCCCCGGACAAAGATACACGTAAGTAAAGGTAAATATTTAATTTTAGAATAATTTATTATGCAGAACTGACATTTACCTTATATTAAGAGTTCAGTAAAATATTTTTATCTTTATAATATTCCAAATAACTACTAAACGACCGCTTTAAGTTTTAACCTATTAATTTCAATACGTCAAATTAAAAATTACATTGTCAGATACTAAATAGTTTCCTTAAGAGTTTCCATAGTAATGCAAGGTCTAATTTCAAATGTACCAGTCGATCAGTTTGAAACTTCAAATTTTCCATGCTTTATTTTCTGACTTTAATATTATGTATTTTTAATAATAAGGCGTTGTTTTTCTCATCACAGAAAAAAGTGTATTATACATGGGAAACAATTTTAGACTTGAGCTCTCGGTTTATTGTCTCCCTACGCTTCGTGTCGGGTGTCAACAAAACCTCGAGCTAAAATCTAGAACTTTTTTCCTTGTTTATTAAATAACTAGGTTTGTTAAGTTGGTTTCAAACCTTTCAAATTAGTAATCAGATTTTTTTATCTCTTAAGATATACAGGATACGACAAAAAGTAAAATTTCAAAAAAAAAAAAGAAACACCCTGTATATTAAATCGCAATTTAAAAGATCTTTTAAAGACATTTTAAACAATACTACGTTTATCATAGTTATCTTAACTATTAGTTTCGAAAATATGACCATTCAAATCTTAAGTTTCTCCAATATGTTCGCAATATAGCGTATACCCGAGGTCAGCTTTTATTCCGATATGCTGTTTTAAGAAAAAAAAATGCCCTTTAACATAAGTTTGAGCACATCCAGGTATTTCCACTAAATTTAATACACTTCTTTGCTTTTTTGCTGTAAAATGTTTTAAAACAAATTCAGTGGCGTTCAAACATGTTAAGAAAAAATAGTAAGTCGTTTTTTCTTCTAATCAATATGCGTTTGTAATACTCATTTACTTTAAAAAGTTAGTTAGGTCTTTGGGTATTTTTTCAATGACGAAGGGTTTTCATTAAAAAAAGCCATTTTGATAGATGGCAAAATCGATAAAATCTGATATGGTTTTTGGTATGTCAAGTTAGTTTTTGTCTAATTTGTATTAGAGTAGGGTCAAATACTTAATAATGTTTAATAAAATGTATATATAATGTAAGTATTTCACACTTTTTTAATAAAAGTTAGACAAAAACGAATTATATACATACAAAACACCACATCAGATTTTAGAGAATTTGCTATGCATCAAAACGCATTTATTTTAAATGAAACCGGTCGTTGTACGAAAAATATTAAGAAACCAAATTCACTTCAAAGTAAATGAGTATTTTAGAAATAATACTGATCCGAAGAAGAAGAGTGGCGTACTCATTTTTTTTGTGAAAGAAAATCAATTGAAGTCTTGTTCGATCGCCACTGGTATAATTTTATAAAAACTTTTACAGCAATAAACGTAATATAATGGTCAAAAAAAAGCTTACCAAATTTTGTGAAAATATCTGAAGTGATAGAAGAGTTATGATAAAAAGGCATTTTTTCTTAAAACTTTAACACCCTGTATCTCGAAAGAATGAATTTTAGTGTTAAAAGAATAGAAGCAATTTAAAAATAACCCAAAGGCTTAAAAAGATTTAGGAACATTACCTTCTAGATGTTATAATTGTACTAACGAGAATAGTACAATGCAAAACATCTAGAAGGTGGTGATTTAAAAGTATCTTATAAAATATCATATTTATACTCATTTTTTAATACAGGAAAGGATAACATAAGTGGTGCAGATAATCTTGGTCAAAAAAATATATCACTAAAAAGTAACAATATACAGAGATTGCGATTAAAACAATTCTCCCTTGAGGAAGTGGATAAAGCTATAAGTGCGGTTAGAGAAAAGTTTTATAGACACGCAACATGTATATTTTGCCGTTTCACGGCTGTTACGAATAGGAGTTTATCAGTGCATGTTACAAGAATACATAGGTAAGTATACATAATCAGCTAAATGAAGTCATTCATAGGCAATTTGTGGAAAAAATCAATCTAATGCGAATGCCGGCATGTAAACATTTCGGATTGGATGACTCATAGTTAGGGTTGCCATAAATTCTCTAGCTAATGTTGGGACCCCTTGATTTTTGGTATGTAGATTATCGGGGATGTTGTAATGTATTTATAAAATTGAGCTGCATTTTAAAGTTATATTGATATTGCCAAATTGCTTCGACAGATTTTGCCAATAGTTGATTCTTATCGGTCCGCGTACTTGCCATTAATGAACAATTTTCTCTAAATTAATATTATGTAAATGAATTGAAACTAAGTATTAACATATTTTTAAAAAATTCTGATAAAGTGGTTTATACAAAATTAATATATTTTATTCCATGTCGTAAATCGGGACGTCGGAACATAGAGCCTAATAACGGTGACAGTCCCGATCGGGATGGATGGCAACCTTACTCATAACCGGGGTATACACGGTCATGCAAAACTGTCACATCTGTCAAAAAGCCAAAGCTGCCGCGCAAATTTGACCGTGTGTATTAAAAAACTGCTACATCTGGCTTGGCATGCGACTCGATGTCAGAGTTTGATTTTTCGGGGCGCGCGTCGTGCAAACTTGTGCATGTGTAGGACCTGTCAGTTAACGTTTCAGTTTAGGAACGTCGTTTACGGGGTTATATTGTTGGTTTTGAGTTAACAAACTGGCTCTTTGGCGCCAGGAAGATGTATTGCGTGATTTTATAGTAATGAATACATTGACACAAATAAAAAAAAATTCGCTGAATTACGCCTATGTTCAAGTTAATCACACAACCAGCTGCCAAAACTGACGCTGAACTGACAGGTACATCTGAATCGTGTGTATCAAAAGCTTCATTTGGCATTTCATTTCATGCAAATGCGTTTCAGGTTTGCATGACTGTGTATACCCCGGTATAGTGCTTGTTTTGTTATTACATTACTGTCCGATATACTTTTACAGATAGCTCATACGAGGTAGGATTTATTATTTGTACTCAAAAAGGTACAAGGTTTTCATTTGTATTTTGCCACCCTTTTTTAACTATAACCAAAAAGGATAGAAAAAAAACGTCTTGTATAAAAGTTTCGTACTTTTTCATATATTATTTTTAAGGAAATAACAAAAGAAACAAATGAAAATCAAAAATTTAGAAAAAATAAAAAAGTAAACTTCTTTAAATTAATTAATTTTAATTAAAAAAACACTCTGACACCCTATATATTATGTTAAAAAGGTCTTTTAAAAGCTCTACAAAAATACCACATTTTATAAATCTATCTCTAACAGTTTCGTGAATTATTAACTTTAAGAAAAAAAGTGCTTCTTCATAAAAAGTTCTGCTTGATGAAAAAATAAATTTTCACAGAAATAATCGTATGTTGGATGTACAGGATGGCTTAAAAAGACTTCTTTCCAAATTAATATAAGGGTATTTTTAATTACGACACAAAACTTTAAAGGCTTATTTCTTATGTCATTTTATGAAGGAAAGTTCCTAAACACATATATATGTCCGGAGGTGCTTCGTTTCTGAGATGCAGGTCGATAAAGTTAAAAAAAATCGATATATTATAAATAACTTTTGAAATTCGGTATATTTTTTTGATGTAATAAAACGTTTGTAAAGCTCCAACTAGATTGACTTTATTCTGTCCAGTAGCGTCTCTGTGGGCACAACAGCCAATATTATGGAGAGAGAATGTACGCCACTGGGTTTTGATGTGGTTTTTATATTTTTTTCTATAAAGCAACTAAAAATGCAACTCTTTAGAGTTTTATTTTTGTATCGGGCCTCATATTTAAGATATTTATAAAATACCGACATATGTCTATAGGAACTTTTTTCATAAAATGACATAAAAAAATCACCCTTTAAAGTTTCGTACGGTAGTTAGGAAATTACCTGTATGTTATTAATAATAATAATAAGCTTTATTGTCATAAAACATATTTAGATGTCTTTGTAGACAAAGCAAAACAATAAATTTTATATACATATACAACATGAGAGATACACACACAAATATATAATAGTAAAGAAGAAATACCTTTTATGGAAATATCCTCTAAAAATTCATTTAAATTGTATTACGTTTTTTAAGTAAAATTGTTTTAACATATTTTTTAAATTTCTTTATGTTTTTAATATTTTTTATAGAATTTGGTAAATGAATAAATATCTTTTTTGATTTATAAATTATAGATGTTTTAATCATATCTGAATGTGGTATAAGTAGATCAATGCAGGAGTTATTCTAAAATTATATAAAGAGTTTTCATAATAATTACACCGATATGTTTTATATATTAAACAAACAGTTTCTTATATAAAAACAGATGTCAGTGTCAATATCTTATGTATAATAAATAAAGGTTTGCAAGATTCCCCAGATTTGATTTTGCAAATAGTTCTTATAGCTCTTTTTTGCAAAATAAAAACTGAACTTAACAGATTTTGACTAGAGTTTCCCCAGAAACAAATACCATATCTTATTATTGATTCAATTAATGTAAAATAACTAGTTTTCAGTAGTGGAAAATCAAGCTCAGTGGAACGAATTCGAAGAGCATAATAACCTGAGCTATTTTTTTTTACATACATTTTCAATATATTCTGAAAAATTAAGGTTTTTATTTACATAAATACCAAGAAATTTAGTAAATAAAGGATTATTAATAATTAATTTAATTTTTAAAGTGATATTATTAAGGTTACCTAAATGTCAATATATTTGTTTTATTTATGTTTTTGTTTAAATCATTTACATTTTTATTATGCCACAAACTTGTAGTATCATCTGCAAATATTGTAAATTCGCCATTAATTTTAACTGAATCTATATTATTTATATATAACAAGAAAAAAATGGTTCCGATACAAAACCTTGTGGTACACCAGACGTAATCATTATATATAATAAAACTAAGTTGATAAAATGTTCGTGCCGATAAAACTTGAAAAGGAGTCCCGATACGATAAAGGGATTTATATAGTGTGATAGCCCTTTATCCCCCTCGAACAAGAAAGTTCTCGTTTTACCCTAAAGGGCATATTTTTAAAGATATAAGGACTCTTCCAACCCTTCAACTTGGAAATTAAGTGTAGTGGCGCCATCTGTTGTCGAGTATTTGAAATTCATTCAGAAAAACGGTTATTTTGGTCTCATCAAATCCCGAGCGAAGCCGGGAATCATAGCTAGTATATTATAAAGCATTAGTCTTACTTAAGCCACCCTGAACATCCATCATAAAAATATTTTTGTGGCAATGTATTTTCTCATCAAGCAGGACTTTTTATGAAAGGGCACTTTTTCGTAAACTTAATAATTAAAAAGTTTACCATTTGGTAACACTTTTCGAAGACAAGCTGTATTATGAAAATTATATCTACCATTTTTCAGATTTAAGTGGTAATATTTTGAAAACTATCACTATCAAATGTGGTATTTTCGTAAAGCTTTTTAAAATACCTTTTTAATGGTGACCTCAACATTTTTCTTAAGTTTTTGATGTTCATTTGTTTATTTTGTTATGCTGAAAAGATAATAGATAAAAATCTATAAAACTTTTCTACAGAAAGTTTTTTTATCGTTTTTCGTTATCATTGCAAGTGGGTGGCAATATATATATAAAAACCATGTACATTTTTATGATTTTTTGACCACACTTAAACTTCATGGTACATTAGAAGAATATTGTATTTAATTTTGTTAAGAAATTCTAAAAAATACGGCAATGGCAGCAATTATTCAAAAGCTTCTTGAAAAAATCAAAGTGCAGCGCCCATTTACTCGGTGCCGCATTATGTGAAATCAAAAAATTTAAGTTTGTTCGTCAGATAATCGTTTACCCCAGGTAACGCTGAGAGGGTTTTTTGAAATTTAATTTTTTTACTTTTTGGGGACACTCTGAACTGGGCGAGGTTATTTTCTGTATAAGTAGTGTTGAGACACCCTGTAAATTTTGGTTTGCAACCCTCATTCACAAAAATTAAACTATTATGTGTTTCACAATGGTAACATGAGGTGTTTGAAATCATATTTTGACAACAACTAGATGAAAACAATTGAGTGACTATGACATTATACAGAACTTCTAGATATTGTATTGCAACAATGTTAAGATAAAATTGTGGTTAGGGTTATTTGTTTATTTTTGACAATAACATTTTTAGATCGTCCTCATCATCTCAACCATCGTATTTAAATATGAAAATGGATATATTTATATCGTCAATTATATTAAACAAACCTAATTTTGCAGAGAATATAAAGAAAAATGGTGCTCCTCTTGCAATCAAGTAGTGGAAAATCTTATTGTTCATAATAAGGATGTGCATTGTGAGGATCTTAAATGTCCTTTTTGCTCAAAAGTTAAAACAAACACGGGGCACTTTATGGAGCATCTAGCAAGCCACTGTAGTGAGTAATTTTGGCTATTAATTAAAAGTTTACATAAATGTTAATTTGTCATTTAGGTATATAATTTATGTTGTTAAAGGACTATTTTATGAAATTTTCTTTATTTTTTAGGTGAAAGAAGTAACAAATGCGATATTTGTTATAAGTCCTTTGTTTCACAAAGACATTTAAGAGTTCACAAAGAGACGCATCATAAAGAAAGACCTTTGAAGTGTGAAAGGTGTGAAAAATATTTATTTTTTACTCGCGTGCGCAAAGTAGTTACTTTACACACACAATCTCACATTAATAAATGTAATTGGTTGTTAGAGCAAAAAAAATTCGTCAAAACTGACAAATACTATTTGATGATATAACATCAAAGAAATAGAAACTTAAAAAAAAATAAACTGTCTTCAAAAATAAATAAACCTTTCTAAAGAGTTAAAAATATTAAAATAAAAATAAAAAAATGTTGTCGGATAATAATATATGGTATTAAAGTAGGAAAAGCTTTTGCTTATTTAGATATTACAATTGGTAATTGTCTAGAAACTGTCCGCAACCTGATTTCGACGAAATTTGGTATACAGGTTTTGGGGCGTTGATCACGAATCTGAAAGAATTTCTTAGTCGGAAACGTTTCTCTGCTGTTGAGACATCCATCATCAAACTAGTAATTTCATACTAACCTTATTTTCACTATTTCGCCTTCTTTTTGCAATAAAATTTTATAAACAATTAAATTGCCACATTAATATTTTATAAACACCTTTTAAAAACCTGTTTTTATTTATTTTACACGTTTTTTTCATTAAATTGAAAATAATTTACCCATAGTCGCTGCAACCATAAATACAAATATGTAGATGTATTTATGTGGTTGCATACACGAGTTTGTTTAAAGTAAAGCTTTTAAATTAATATAATTAATAATAAAAATAAGTTTTAAAGGGTTTTTGATGTTAAATGAAATATTGTGTGCCATTTTAGTATTATAATATGAATTTTGTGCAAAAAGAAGGAAAAATATTGTGAAAAATAAGATTAGTACAAATATCAACTTTGATGATGGATATCTCGAAAACGAAACGTTTCCGACTAAAAAAATTCTTTCAGATTCGTGTGGATCAGCGCTCCAAAAACCCCGTGTACCAAATTTCGTCGAAATCGGAGTTGGTGGACAGTTTCTAGACAATTACCTTACAATTCGAGTTGTTTATGCATATGTTATTACTCCGACTTTATTTTTTATTTTTATTTTATTATTTTTAACTTTTAGAGGTTTTTTTTATTTTTTGAAGTCGGTTTAATTTTTTTTTACAAGTGTTGATTTTTGCTTTTTAGTGTATTTTGCTTTCTAATTTATTATTTTTACTATTAAATCGGTAAATATTCACTAAAAAAACACTACCAGTACTATTTCAAAACTACATTATAAAGCACAGGGACGTAATTTGATTGGCTTGAATCGTTACAGACGATCATGCAAAACCGTCACATTGGTGGGGTCATAAATACAACTTGGTTAGTTATATATATATATATATATATATATATATATATATATATATATATATATATATATATATATATATATATATATATATATATATATATATAATTTAATAAAAGTTTTAAATTCTTGGGCATAGAGGCTCCTAAAATGACAAATAAAGAAAAAAGAAACAAATACATAACTCCAGTAGAAACTACTACTTGGCTGATTACTTGAAATTACGGAGTCCGGGTCGTAATAGGAGGTGACACGTGGCTCATTTGCTTAGGAATCATCACAAATTGCTGGGTACATTGCTGACAACTTGACTATGTTTCTAGTCGCACAAACATAATCCTGTCGGAACTAAGGGAGTAAGTTCTAGCGGCCAGAGCCATCTGTCAACCCGTGAACTGATGAGTGTGCCAGTTTCCATTATGGTTTGTTGGTATTGTTAACATGCTACTTACGCCATATACCTAGATGGCACCCTTTCTTTACCAAGGTCTTAACCTAACGGTGCTCTGGCTGGTTGTTTTGAAATTGCTTGGCGAGATGGTTCTGGCCGCTGAACTTACTTCCCTTAGTTCCGACAGGGATTATGTTTGTATGACTAGAAACATAGTCAAGTTGTCAGCAATACAGCGGTTCAATGATTCCCAAATAAGGATGAAACACGTGTCACCGTCTTCATTGCGACCAGGGTTACCCATTTATTTAGACCTGTAATTTTAAAGTAACCAGCCAAGAAGTAGGATTATAAAAATAATTAACCAGAACTAACCATGATCCACCTAACATGAATCAATCAAATTACACGTCCTTGTGCTTTTACCGTATGCCCTATTTCAGTTCGGTAAAAGGAGTAAATTTTGGTAAAGAATATAATACCGATTTTTAACTGCCCCGTATTGTAATAATTATTATGTTACACCAATAGATGGCGCTAGTGCTAGTACTCATAGAAACAATAGGTCTAGTACCTTTCTCTCTTGCGATCCTGTCTTGGTTTTTTATGGGAAAACGCAGAAGTACACTCTTTCAAATAAAAAAGATTTTTTTAAAATCAGTTCACAATTAAAAAAGTAATCGCGTAACATACAAAAAAACATACGCGGTGAATTGAGAACCTCCTCGTTTTTGAAGTAGGTTAAAAATATTGTTCCTAAAACATTTGCGGCAAAGTGTCTTTCCTGCACCTTAAAAAGCTTTTTCGAAGTCCGCTTCGTCTAAATGCTTTACGTGCGGGAAAGTATCACCTTGCACACTAGCAGAGTTGGGTCGTATTCGAATACTCGGTATCTCTAAATAGTATTCAGAATACCTTTGCCGGTATTCAAATAGTATTCGAATACATTTGTGTGTTTGGTATTCGGCAGAATACTTTTTTGGTTAGTATTCGGGATTCTGTATTCGAATACTTATGAAGTATTCGACAAATACTTTTTTGTGTATTCGAATACCGAGTGTTCCGAGTATTCGAATACCGGAATGTGTAAGGCAGTATTCGAATACTAAAATTGTCACGAGTACAATACTAAAAGGGAACAAAAAGTGGGGAAAATAAGGGTAAGGTAAGGGCCTTTTTTTGCTCTTCAAATTTTTAATCATCAGTTACAGCGCACTACTTGCTGCTAAGCCCCATAGTAGCTACACCAATTTATTACTACTTTTACTATACTATGCATATTATTGCAGTACTGAGAAAAATGGAAAACATACTGAAATCTGATTCTCTAGAGAACGATGAAGTAAAAGACTTAAGCAATAAAGATGATGAAATATCCGCCCCCTTACGGCAAAAATGATTTTCAAGAGGAGTCTGAAGAAGTGTAAGTAAAATTGGTCAGTGCTAGATAATATAGAGTCTAGGGGTTTCTATCTCTTTTAAATTGTTATATAGGGTTTACAAATAAGAGCGTCGTTAAAATGTTTGCTGTATCAGCTTTGCGTACAATTATGTCACCGAACTGTCGTAGTTGTGTTCAGTAGTGGTCTAACAAGTCATTATGAAGAGATACACGATTCAACAACGAGTACAAATTATTAAAGTTATAAAATGTATCATCCATCAGAATGCGGTTATTTTGAGCAATGTGGAAGTGAATTGGCCACCAAGATCATGTAATCTCTCACCTTTGGACTATTTTCTGTGGGCCTAGCTTAAATCTCAGGTCTATGAGAATATTCCAAGCAAAACAACACAGGCACCCTTACAAATATACCGGGTGATATGATTGAAAAGGTAATTTGAAATTGGGCCATAAAAATCAATTCAACTAAACAAAGTAGCGGAGGACTTTTAAACAAAATTATTTTAAAATTTGTTTTACCAATAAAATAAAAATTACTTTAATTTCTGATTGATTATTTTGTGTCATTTTAAAGTTCTGTCGCTCTTATTGGTAAACCCTATAGTTACCTTAGCATATTTGGTAATTGCTTTTAGGATATGTGTAGTACATGAAATGAAGCATTTCACCTTACGGTTCTGTGGATCCTGCATAGATTAACTTGAAATTTTAACAGAAGGTAGGGAATAGATCTAAAATCTATATTGAATTGAAGGGCGACAAAATCAGTGGGACGGTTGCCACCCCTAACTTGGGGTGGAAATTTAATATTACATTTTTACCACATAAATAGATTGGAAAAGTGGTTTTAGAAAAAAAGCTTCCATACATTTTGCTCGTAAAAGTAATATTTTTACAAGTTATTCGTGATTGAAAGTAATAATTTTTTCGACCAAAGAAATCGACAAAAGGGTTTTTCGTAAAGACTCAAAAATTATACATTTTATCAAAAAAAAAAAAACTGTTGAAAGTCAATTGTAGCTGTAAAAACAACAATAACTAACTTTTTTTCTCGGACCAAATACGTACCGAGCTAGGGCATGATAATGGTTAGCTTTTTTCGTGAAATACAAAATTTGATAGAACTTAAAGTCAAAAAGGAAACACTGCACTTTTCGAGAATAACTCGTAAAATCCTTTTTAAAGTACATAACCAGACATTTATTTTAGTCAGTACCTATTGTTTCTACAAAAATCAAAGAAAACAAACGCCCCAACTACCCCCGTAATTAAAATTGATCTTCACCGTTATACATGTATTGTTAATACGTCCAAAAAGTTTGCAACAATTTTAAAATGCCTAATTTCAAAAAATTAGAGATTAAAGTGAAAAACAATTTTTCATAATTTCGTTTTTACCCTTTTCTTCAAAATAACTCGATCTAAATTTCTTTATGCGTAGATTTTCCTTACACTGTACGAACGAGCACCACCTCTATTTGAGACTCTTTAAATTCGCCCATTTAAAAACAAAGTGAATTTTAAGTATTTAATTTTCAGAGCCTCGTAGCTCTTGAAAAAAACCTACAAAAGCATTTAAAAAACTTTTATCAATAAAAATGAAGGAAATGTGTTAAAAGCCCAATCAATATTTTTTTAAAAACTTCGAATAGCCGACTTCGGAGCATAATAAACTACATACCCGGTATATTTGGCAGAAGGGCGTTACATGTTCGAAATTTTATTAGGCCGCGTTCTGGCTTGCAACAATTCGCCGTGCCGCTCCCCACCGCATACCCGGCTACATAGCGCGGACGTTAATGTGGGCGGAATTTACGTTGTTTAAAGGGCTTAACGAATGATTCGCCGGTGATTCAAAACTTGTCGTTTTTTTGGCATCAAAAGAGCGCGCAAACAGGTTGCTTAGTTTGGACGGATGTTTGGCAAATTGTTGCAAGTCTGGACACGGGTTTATATTAAACTCTAACAGTTGTGGATTTTTAAGGATTGAACATTAGAAATTTAAAAAATTTGATATGTTTTCCAAAAGTTTAAAACAATAATTATTTAACTGATCCAAACCCAATTTTACCCATCTTAGGGTACACAATGTTATATTATAATTTTTGATAATTTGGGTTAGTTTTCATAACTAAAAACTTTTAGCGCCCGGTGCAATATACAATTTTGATCTATGGGCTATTCCAGTGCCGCATTTACATATTTGCCGGCCGTAGGCTATTAATTTTAGAATTTTAGCCGCCCCTAATTCTTTTCCTTTTTCATTAAGACACAATTTTGAAGAGCAAAAAAATGGTCCTCACTTTCATTTCTACGTACAAGATGAAAATCAACAACAACTACTAAACAATTTATGAAGTACAAAATCCGTCGCCCTCTAAAAGCGCCGCCCTAGGCTCCAGCCTACTCAGCACACTGGTAAATGCGACATTGGGCTATTCCCTACCTTCTGTTAAAATTTTAAGTAAGTGCATGCAGGACCAAAGAATTTTGAGGTTTTACCTTCTTTTGAGCTTCATTTTCTGGAATATTAAAAAACTCTACTAAAATTAAACAATACTTAAAATAAAAATTAATTCAATAATCACAGTTATTTATTAGAAAGTTTAAATACATTTTCCCATCGATTTTAGGACTTCAAAATCAAAAGTCTATAATTACTGTAAAGAATGCAATAGAAGAGTCAGAAGTCTGCAAAGTCACCAGAATATGTATCACAATAAAACGAATTCAGCAAGTAGTGAAAAGCAGAATCTATGTCCACATTGTGGTAAACGATTTAAGTATGTATAGAAGGAGTCCAGAAAAGGATATCTAAAAATGTTTTGTTAAGGCTCTCCGCACATGGGTCGGTAAAAACAGCGACGAGAACCGCGATTTTTATAGGCATCGACAGCACGTAGGCATATTAGTGTGTCCGATGTCAGCAATCTGCGTCCTAAGTAAACAAATACAATACAGAACTGTTTTGTATTTGTTTACAGTGTGTGATTTATATTGTGATTGTGTTTGGTTACACGGGAAAATTAGTGTTACGTCAAGAAATTTTTGTACCAAATATGGATTTAATTAATATTAAATTTCTGGACGAAGTTGAAAAACGTCCTGTACTTTATACATTATACTTTAAAAGAATATTTGCACAAAGATTACACAGAAGATCTTAGAATAAAATTTGTTGACACCCGGTATACAGGATGAGTTATACCTATAAATATGAAAAATTACCAAGATTAATGTACTTTTAGTGTTAGCAATAGTGCAAAAATGTATAAGTAAATATTGTAGAGAATTATATTTTATGTGTCAAAGTTTGAAGTTTGGGCATTAAAATTTTAAAAAATGTTGTACACATTTTTTGCAACTAACGCACTGGAACTTTAAAAATACTGAACATAGGGGATGAATTAAAAATATATATTTTTAATTGTTCAGGTAACAACAAAAGTTTGTTTACGTATCTGCTTAATACCAAGCTAAATATTTTTTTTATCGTCAGACCGACCTAAATGAATGGCATGAAAAATATTTAAATTTTTGTAACTAGAATTACCTTACTTTAAATTTGAACATAAAATACAATTCTTTAACATTTTTCTATACAATTTTTTTCTATTTTTAAAAGTTATAAAACTTTAGTAAGTTGGTATTTTTTATATATTTATAGTTATAATCAGCTCGCTCTGTATATCACCAATTGAAGTGAAAGCTTATATTTCTTTAAGTTTTGAATCATGCGATCTGCGTTTAGTAAAGAATGCAATAGAAGAGTCAGAAGTCTGCAAAGTCACCATGAATATGTATCATACAATAAAACGAATTCAGCAAGTAGTAAGCAGAATCTATGTCCACATTGCTCAGGTAAACTGATTTAAGTATGTATAGAAGGAGTCCAGAAAAGGACATAAAATGCTTTGTTAACGGCTCTCCGCATATGGGTCGGCATGACAGGTCGGCGAGAACAGGCGACGAGGATCTGCGGGCATCGTACAGGCACTTATAGCACGGCATATTAGTGTGTCCTGATGTCAGCAATCTCGCGTCCTATAAGTGACAAATACAATACAGAACTGTTTTGTATTTTGTTTACAGTGTGTGATTTATATTGTGATTGTGTTTGGTTACACGGGAAAATTAGTGTTACGTCAAGAAATTTTTGTACCAAATATGGATTTAATTAATATTAAATTTCTGATGAAGGAAAACGTCCTGTACTTCTATAATTATACTTTAAAAGAATATTTGCACAAAGATTACACAGAGAGATCTTAGAATAAAATTTGTTGACACCCGGTATACAGGATGAGTTATACCTATAAATATGAAAAATTACCAAGATTAATGTACTTTTAGTTTTAGCAATAGTGCAAAAATGTATAAGTAAATATTGTGAGAATTATATTTTATGTCAAAGTTTGAAGTTTGGGCATTAAAATTTTAAAAAATGTTGTACACATTCTTTTGCACTATGCACTGGAACTTTAAAAATACTCTGAATAGAGATGAATTAAAAATATATATTTTTAATTGTTCAGGTAACAATAAAGTTTGTTTACGTATCTGCTTAATACCGCTAAATATTTTTTTATCGTCAGACCGACCTAAATGAATAGCATGAAAATATTTAAATTTTTGTAACTAGAATTACCTTACTTTAAATTTGAACATAAAATACAATTCTTTAACATTTTTCTATACAATTTTTTCTATTTTTAAAAGTTATAAAACTTTAGTGTTGGTATTTTTTATATTTATAGTTATAACTCGCTCTGTATATCACCAATTGAAGTGAAAGTTTATATTTCTTAGTTTTGAATCATGCGATCAGCTTTATGTAAATTAAAACAAAAATTGATCCAGGTGTCCTTTTAACACCTAGCCTGGGACACACTGTATTATAAAGACCAATTAAATAAAAAAAAATAATCCATAAAAACCTATTAAGGGTAAACTAATGGATTGTATGATTTTCCTTTTCTAAATCGTAAAATCTTTAAAATGTCAAAGCTTTTTCGCAGATAAAAATGTTAGAATTGTACTAATTATGAGTACTAACACAATTCACAACATCCAGAAGGTGGTTTCAAATATACATTTTTTTATTGATAGTACCAGTTAATATACAAGGTGTCTCAAAAATGCAGCAATTATCGCGTCCTTTAGTAAACAAATGCAATACAGAACAGTTTTGTATTTTGTTTACAGTGTGTGATTTATACAGGGTGATTAAAAATCGATCACGAAACTTAAGGGGTGGTTCTACTTGACAAAATAACGGTAGAGCTTCATATAATTTTTTTTCAAAATGTAATTTTGTTTTCGAGTTACAAGACGTCAAAATTCAATTTTTATTAGGGTTTTTCGCCATATTGCATTTATTTTTAACTAGAAAATGGCGTCCCCAGCTTTGCGATATTTGTCAAAATAAAAAAGTAAAGTAAATAAATTTTAAGTTTTAGGTAGAGTGCCCTCTGGCGGTATTTAAAAAATGTACTTTTGTCTTAAAATTTTAGAATCTGCAAATCTCGATTTATGTGCCAAATATCAACTGGATTGGTTAAACAATAAATGCAATATGGCGAAAAAACCAAAATAAAAATTGAACTTTGACGGCTTGTAATTCGAAAACGAATGACATTTTGAAAAAATTGTATGAAGCTCTACCCTTATTTTGTCAAGTAGAATCACTCCCTTAAGTTTCGTGATCGATTTTTCAATCAACCCGTATTGTAATTGTGTTTGGTTTTTACACGGGAAAATTGATGTTATTGTCAAGAAATTTTTGTACCAAATATGGATTTATTTAATATTAGATTTGTGAAAAACGTCCTGTACTTTGTAAATTTACTTTTAAAAAATATTTGTAAAAGATTACACAGAAAGAGCTTGGAATGGAATAGCAAAACAAATCAACCTGTCAGTAAGAAAATATTTTATTTTGTTGGGAAATGAATGTTTGGTAGATTCAGGCTTTTGGGAACTTTTTAGAGAGCTTTATTATGGCACTCTTTGACCCGGTGGAATAATCCAAAAGGTAGTTTTTGCCCCGTGGAGGTCAGTTTCGGGGAACATCGGCGCTTTCCGATCGATATAAATATGATTTCATTGGCTAAGAATATAGTAAAAATTGACCATTAAACGTATGCTCGTCTCTATACGCTTGTCGAATGTCGGTCTCGTCGCTGTTTTACCGAGCAATGTGCGGAGTGCCTAAAGGTCCGTATACATTTTGGATTTTTTATATAAAAACTTTTTAAAAGTCCCCCTTAACAATTTTATTGTTTTTTTTTACCTTCTAGAGCTCTGTATTATTGTGTGTTATGCCGTTTTACTGCTCTAATAAATTTAAGGTTTATTTAAATAAGAAGATTATGGTACGTTGGTATTTAGGCTTTTAGCCTCTGTGGATTGTCCAAAGATAAAAAATATGTTCGCCACTGTACAGGGTGGCTCGAATTCGACGCTCATCATTGGGATTTCGGAAACCGTAAGAGATGCAGGATCGGTTAAATGAAGGCAAAGTTGCGCAATTTGATGCTCAATAAAATGCCGTTTTGCGTTTTAAAAATTCCGAGTACTTCCGAAGATATTCGAAAAAAACCGAAATTTTCAATTTTGGTTTCTATTGTTTCCTGGCTATATTTGTTAAGATAACTCAAAATGAAAAACACGTTTTCATGGCCACTTTTTCTGCTCTATAATTCAGTGTGATTAAATATTAAATCTGACGTTTCGGCTTCTGGCGACCATCATCAACTTAATTTTTTTAAATACGGACCTGATATTTTTTCAATTTAATTAAATCCTTTCATTACTCTTAAAACACTATATATCGCCACTTTGATATTTGCTGACGTTTCGTACAGATAATTCCATCACCAGAATATTGTATATTTATTTAACCATAATACGGCCCTGAACTACATTTTTAGGTAAAAGGTAAAAAAAAGAATAAACTTATTACATATTCATAATGTTTTATTGCAACTCATTGATATCTAACAGCGGAAATTACTTTATTCACAGAAACTAACCAGCAGGTACGAATTCAAGGGAGAACTTCATTTAATGTATGGATTGGTATGTGGAGGAACAAAATTATTGGACCTTTCGTTTACGAAGGGACCTTAACTTCCGAACGATATCTAAATTTGATTGGGAATGATGTCTTAGACGCCCTAGATAATCAACCTTTGGCAGTATTTCAAGAAATATGGTGGCAGCAAGACGGAGCTCCTGCCCACAATGGAAGGGAAGTAGCTCAATTCCTTTACCATATATTTCCTAATAAATGGTTTTGCAAGATGGCCCGCTAGGAGCCCAGATCTTAGTCCCCTAGATTATTTTCTTTGGGGATATCTTAAGAACCGTTTATTTAAAAATGCACCTCACGACCTTTAAGTACTACGACAAAATTTGATAAGGGAAGTTGCTGCCATTCCTGCGAGAACAATTAATCGAGCTGTATTAAAAATACAAAGCAAAGCAAGAAAATCCATTGAGGCGGAAGGTTATCTCTTTGAACACCTATAATAGTGATTAAATTATGTTTATATTTAATATGGGCATCAAGATAGTATTACAAATTGTTTATGTAAGCTGATTTGTTGTCTACCTTTTTGTATCTTATGTCTAATATTCATGAAATTTTCGGTTAATAAAGTAATTTCCGCTGTTAGATATCAATGAGTTGCCATAAAAAGATTACGAATATGTAATAAGTTTATTCTTTTTTACCTTCTTACCTAAAAATGTAGTTCAGGGCCGTATTATGGTAAAATAAATATGTAATATTCTGGTGATGGAATTTTCTGTACGAAACGTCGGCAAATATCAAAGTGGCGATATATAGTGTTTTAGGAGTGATGAAAGGATTTAATTAAATTGAAAAAATATCAAGTCCGTATTTAAAAAATTAAGTTGATGATGGTCGCCAGAAGCCGAAATGTCAGATTCAATATTTAATCACACTGAATTATAGAGCAAAAAAAGTGGCCATGAAAACGTGTTTTTCGTTTTGAGTTATCTTAACAAATATAGCCAGGAAACAATAGAAACCAAAATTGAAAATTCCGGTTTTTTCGAATATCTTCGGAAGTACTCAGATTTTTTAAACGCAAAACGGCATTTTATTGAGCATCAAATTGCGCAACTTTGCCTCCATTTAACCGATCCTGTATCTCTTACGGTTTCCGAAATCCCAATGATGAGCGTCGAATTCGAGCCACCTCTGTACAGGACACAAAATAAATTTAAAATAAAAATGTTTATTCAAATACACCTTTTTATTGATAGTACCAGTTAAAATATAAGGTGTCTTAAAAATAATTTTCATTGTCAAGTAGGTTTTTAAATGGAACACCCGGTATATTTTTACAAATTTAGAGTCTTTATTATTTTACATCAAAATGTATAACACAATATACGTCAATTATTGGTGGTTTTGAGATATCAGCAGTATGGTGATTTACTCTTTACCGATTAAAGGTGAAAAAAGGAAATAACATTTTGGTTCTAATTATTTTTAAATAACTATGTCACTGTCAGAATGACAATAATATATTAACATGTAATTAATTACCTTTCATTGTAGAAACTACTAATAGGTATGTCAGCAATTTAGTTTATATTAACTAAATTGCACTAAAAACCAACAATACGTCAATTATGGTTGGTTTTTAGGTTAGGTAAAAAGTTAATATGTATCTAAAATAAACTAGATAGCTGAGTTTTTGTAGCTCTTACATACAATGGAAGGTAATAAAGAACATGTTATTATATTATGTGTGCCTATGACAGTCACAAAACTATTTTAAATTTATATAATATTTAAAGCCAAAATGTTATTTATTATTTTATTTATTCACTTTTAATCGTTCATGAGTATATCAGCATACTATTGATATCTTAAAAACCAGCAATAATTGACGTTTATAGTGTATACATTTTTATTGTAGAATTTAATACAAAGTCCAAATTTGTTTAAATATACAGGGTGTTTCATTTAAAAAATCCTACATGACAGTTAAAAATCTGTTTTTGAGACATATTGTATTTTAACTGGTACTGTCAATAAGAATACTGTATTTAAATAAACATTTCTTATTTTAAGTTTATCTTTGTATCCGGTACAAGGGCAAATTTATTTCGTGTATAAATAGAGTTGGGACACCACTGTCTTTATTTTTTCTTTTTTAGGACAAAATCGAAATTAAATGTGCATATAAGAACACACACAGGTGAAACACCTTACAAATGTCAGTATTGTGATAAAAGAGTTAAAACTAGAAATATTCTGGTCACTCATGAGCGTACTCATACTGGAGAAAACCGTATATGTGTACTGTATGTGGAAAAGTAAGTGGGGTGTCTATAGGGTGTTACAAATTGGATGCATTAGCATTGCTATCTCGGTAATTATAAGACATAGAGAGTTGGTTAAATTGGGGCAAAGTTGCGCTTTTTTATGCTTAACAATATTCCGTTTTGAAAATTATCCGGAAAACCGAAATTTTCAAAACAGTTTTTTTTTCCTCTCCAACAACACATTAACATTGACACTTTTTCTGTTCTATAAAATCATGTCACTAAATTTAAGATCCGACGTTTCGTCTTTGAGCCACCATCATCAACTTTGTTGTTTTAGATGGAAGGAATATTTGGTTTTGGGCTTAATAAACTTGTATTTTAATTCTAAATCCAACGATATATCACACTTTACATTTATGCGACGTTTCGAACTGAAAAACCATCATCACTCATTATTTTGCTTACAAATAACGATTTTTCCCCAAACGTTCGGGGAAATTTTCGTTTGCAGGTAAGTATGCATCCAATTTTTATGACAGTATACGATAAAGTTGATAGAGGCGTTTGATTAAATTAAATGCTTTATTTTATTACGTATAAGTAAATGTATGTAAATTGTATTAATTATTGTGGTTAAATTATAAATAAATAAATTAAAAGAATAATAATAATAAGACGTTATAAAAAATATTCATACTTACCTGCAAACGGACATTTTCCCGAACGTTTGGGGAAAATCATTATTTGTAATTGCAAAGTAGTAAAGGAAACCAAAAAAATTGTTTCGCAAAATTTCGGTTTTTTTTTCAGATAATTCCGAGCATCCAAAAGCGCAACTTTGCCCCAATTTAACCAAATCTCTATCTCTTATATATTATCGATATAGCAATGCTAATGCATCGAATTTGTAACACCCTGTATAATAATAAATAAACTAACTTTACGAAAATACATAACCAAGTACTTCTACGCTTCTAAAGTTGTAATCGATTATTACATGTAAAATTATAGTGTGTCCGAAAAGGTGAGGTCATAAATGATGGGATGATAGAGTGAGCCAAAATAATCGTTAGTACTTCGATTTGAAAAAAAGTTCCATCGCGCTTCGTTGATGAGATATTGACCTTTTTTTTTTGTGCAAAAGTATAAAATAATGAAAATTTTACTGGAGCCATAAATACCGAGGCAAAAAAGTTATGACAATATAAAAACATAAGCAAAGGACTT
>JACEGR010009181.1:0-28983 GCA_014170235.1 Listronotus bonariensis
TTAATGCAACTTTGAACAATATTGTCAAAAAATAAAAGAAGCAGTTATTTTTCTATGATTAAAAAAATCACATTTTTTGCCAAATCTCGTAGATGGCTTTTTTAATTTTTGGATCAATCCACGAAGGCTGAAAGCCTAAATACTAACGTACCGTGGGTGTCTTAAGCAGGGTAAGAGGAAGTTTGGTAACACGGGACTTAAAACTTGAAGATTTGGGGGAAGGAAAGACCTCCGCTGGCAGTAGGTTCCACAGTCTAGAAACTTTAGGTATAAAAGAACAAACGAAATGGGAAGTTTGGAGCCTGTCCAATTGAACTTTATAGGAATGCATACGCGTGACACCACGAGTTTCTCTGTTGGGAGCTGCAAGAGGGGGACTATACTGGATAATTCGTCGGAGCAGAAGCCGTAAAAGTATCTATAGAAGAGAGATAGATCTCCCACAGCTCGACGATGGGCAAGAGAAGGAAGTCTTTGAGTAAGTAAAGGATTATTAATAAGACGAACAGCCCTTCTTTGAATGGCAGCAAGAATGCTGAGGGTTGTAGGGGATGCCATTCCCCAGACATGAGAACAATATTCCAAAGATGGTCGAATTTGGGACACATACAAAGTGTATAAATTGGAAGGAGAAAAATACTTTTTGGCTCGGAAAAGAAATCCAAGCTTTTTTGAAGCGGTGGCTATAGATACAATGTGTTTATGCCAGTTAAGGTTATTCTCAAATGTGACGCCCACAAGGTTAAATGTGTCCCCGCTCTGCAAAACCTGACCACTCATAAGCAAAGGATGAGTGTTTGATTATTTTTTCGCGACAAGGAACATGACTGTGTTTTGGATGCATTAAATTAAATGAGATTTTTGGCGCCCCAACCCAATATCAAATTGAGATCCTGTGAAAGAGATATCTGCATCGCCCTGCGTTTGCTTTCCAAGTCGGGTTGAGAGATTGACTTGGGAACCTGAAAGTGGAGTGAAGGGTACTATCGTCAGCATAACTATGAATGGGATTGGTTGTGGAAGAAAGAAGGTCGTTGATGTGAAGAAGAAACAAAGTTGGTGCTAGTACTGAACCCTGAGGCACTCCAGCATTAATTTCGTGAAAGCTTGAAGAGGGGCCATCAACAATGACTGATATACGTCGATTAGAAAGATAATTTAGAAAGATAACTGGAGAGCCAAGCTGATGCAATTTTACATGTGATAGGTTGCCTTTAGATTTTGGACAATGCAAAACGTGTTTTAAAGAACAACTTTTTTTAGTAAAATCAAAAATAAAAAGTTTTCCATATGATGTACAGGGTGGCGCCCTTTCGTTGACCTTGCAGGTTACAGCGAAAACTAAAAGAGATAGAACAAATCTGATTGCACGATCTCGATTTTTAATTTTGAAACAAATTCAATGGTAAAAGTAAATCATGGCTAACTTGATTCGTTTTGGAGATACAAAGTGTTTTTCAAATTTTGTTAATTTAGCCAGGCAATTGAAAAATTTTAGGGACTTTTACGTAGAATTCAGTGGCCTACCTGTTTTTTTACTTTTATTTTAAAGTTTTAACACAAAGTATTTTTTTATGGAATACCTTGTTTATTATATATAGTTAAAAGGTTTCCCTAAAAGCTATAGGAAATACCACATTTGATGTATCTATTTCTAAATAGTTTCGAAAATATGGCCATCATCAGATTTTTTTAAAGAATCATGCTGTATTTTATAATACCGTTAAAAAAGATATTTCAAAGAGGTTTAACAAAATACGTTTAATATGTTTATCTATTATAGTTTTGGAAATATGACCATTTAAATCTAAAAATAGTAGAAATAAGCACTAAAATCTGAAAGCTTATATTAAAAAATTAGATTTAATAAGTAAAGTTCAAATTTTTATGAGGGTACAGCGAATAGTCAGCTCTTAAAAAAAAATTTGTCCTTTTGTGTATATTACAAGACATAGTAAAAATTTGATAATTCATTTGAAACTACAATGCTAACTGAAAGAAAACTAATAATGGGTGATTCGTTTGAAGGTACTTTAAAAAAATAAAAGAAAATTAAAAAAATAGATTTAATAAGTAATATTTATTATCATACGGAAGAACTATATCTTACTTTTTTTTTGATAATGCCTTTCAAATGTTGGCCTTAACAGCGCCTAACATGGTCTGTTCTTAAGCTCTAATTTCGGAGCGCCAAATCGACTCGTCAGGATCATCGCGTATCTCGCAGCTACTGCCGTTATATTTTCTGCACTACGTGCTGGATGTGGCTCATTTGGTCCAGGATTATCTAATTATGAAAAATTGAAATTCAAATTTTTGTGATGGTACAGCGAATAAACAGCTCAGTATGCCGATTATGCGTGGTCCATAAATTGTCCGAAGCCCACGAAACAATACAGTTTAACAAGTTTTAGACGTTGTGCCGGGGTTTAGTCTTTCCACTATAAATTTCCAAATAATATTGAACACAAATACCATGCCAGTTTAAAATTTGGACCCTCTCATCTATTCAAAAATACCTACTAGAAATATTAACCGATGATCACCTGATATTTTTATTTTTGTTTACAATAAAAAATTTAGGTAAGCAAATTTTTATCCTGACACCCGCCACAGTTTCTTCTCAAAATAGTTTTCTGTTAATTTTACAGTAAGCGAATAATTTATCTTTAATCAATTTGTATCGGTTATTTTAACTCCCACCAGAGACAACAATGAGACGAGCAACTAAATGTAAATAAATTATCCGAGAGAGAGATAGCTGCTGGGCCTTCCTTGTCTGTCTTCAAGGAAGGTAAACGCAGATGGCGCGTGAGTCGACTTTATCGTTTGCCCGCCAAATTGAAATTATATAGCTGTGCTATTTTTGCCCTTAATGTTAGGTACTTGTTTTTGTTTTCTATTAATATAAAATATTGGGGTTTAGTTCAATAATTACACACACCTAATTAAAAATGTCATTTATTTGGTTTTTATAAAGATTTTTTCTTACAGATAACCATGTCAATATTACCTTAAATTATCTGTTGAAAAGCACAAATTTAATATATACACTGTGATCACTAATAAAAGTCAATATTCAAAGTCCAATTAAAGGTAAAAAACCACGAAACACACAATAAATCACAGAAAATGTAAACAAACTGTCCAAACAAATCGGCCATTGAAAAATATCAAACACAAATATCGATTAACATTTCGGCGTGACTGCCTGCGGCAAAGTTTGTCAAGTTAAAAATATTCGATTCATGGTATATTTTCTTTCTCTTAATTAGATGTGAGCCAAAAAAGGACATTAAAGTTTACATGCAGAAATTGTAAACAACTTGGCAACCAGGGCAAAGCGATGATTGCTCCATCTACGATAGCCTGCCATGATGAAAGACAAAGACATATTTATTGGAACTTGCGTTAAACCAAAAAGGGATAAATACAATGGACAAATTGTAAGGACCAGTTACTCGTCTCATTCTTGTCTCTGCTCCCACCAAAAGATGGCTTCTGTTCTAAAGAATTAGCCAACATTTTACCCGGAGTTTATTAAATTAAAAAGTACGTACTCTAAAAATCTAATTTCACTGGCCACTCAAAGGCGAAGATGGGCATGGGCTACCGTTGGTAATCAGCAGAAAATCTGTAAGATGGGGAGGTGTATAATCAAGGCACGATTGCGGGTGCACGATGTGAAAAACGGCTAAAAACGACTAAAATCAAGCAACTAAGGAAGTTAATTATTATCCCACGCTGACCGCTGCGCGCTGGCTGGCTGGCGAATACGTATTCTGTTAATTGATGCTGGAAGACAAGTAGGAATTTGTAATTTAAATGTGAGTTTAGCTGTTTCCGTTACAAAATGTGAAAAAATAAATTAAAAATTGGTTTAATTTTAGTGTATTTAATTTTTTTTATCTTTGGACAATCCACGAAGGCTGAAAGCCTAAATACTAACGTACCGTGGGTGTCTTAAGCAGGGTAAGAGGAAGTTTGTTAACACGGGACTTAAAAACTTGAAAATTTGGGAAGGAAAGACATCCGCTGGCAGCAGGTTCCACAGTCTAGAAACTCTAGGGATAAAAGAACGAACGAAAGGGGAAGTTCGGGGCCTGTCCAATTGAACCGTATAGGGATGCATACGTGCGGCACCACGAGTTTCTCTGTTGGGAGCTGCAAGAGGAGGGACTATACTGAACAATTCGTCGGAGGAGAAGCCGTAAAAGTATCTATAGAAGAGCGATAAATCTCCCACAGCTCGACGATGGGCAAGAGAAGGAAATCTTTGAGTAAGTAAAGGATCATAAATAAGACGAACAGCTCTTCTTTGAATGGCATCAGAATGCTGAGGGTTGTAGGGGATGCCATTCCCCAGACATGAGAACAGTATTCCAGAGAGGGTCGAATTTGGGACACAAACAAAGTGTATAAGTTGAAAGGAGAAAAATACTTTTTGGCTCGGAAAAGAAATCCAAGCTTTTTGAAGCCGCGGTGGCTATAGATACAATGTGTTTATGCCAGTTAAGGTTATTCTCAAATGTGACGCCCACAAGGTTAAATGTGTCCCCGCTTTGCAAAACCTGGCCACTCATAAGCAAAGGGTGAGTGTTTGATGATTTTTTCGCGACAAGGAACATGATTATGTTTTGGATGCATTAAATTGAACGAGATTTTTGGCGCCCCAATCCAATATCAAATTGAGATCCTGTGAAAGAGATATCTGCATCGTCCTGCGTTTGCTTTCCAAGTCGGGTTGAGAGATTGGTTTGAGAACCTGAAAAGTGGAGTGAAGGGTACTATCGTCTTATATACAGGATCAAAGATCAAACAACGAAGACTGAACAGAACCATTTTTGTGACTTTTCTTAATTAAACCCAAGACTAATACACATTTTATAAATCCACTTAAGAATGATATTGCCACCTTTAGGGTACCAAAGACCTTCCCAAATAGGTTTTAAAAAGGGTTTTATGCTTTATTTGTTTTCTGGGAGATTAAATTTAAACAAAATATTATTTGGCTTTTTTCCAGAATAAAATTAAAAGGTTTATTTAACATTTTATAAAAATTAAAACTTTTATACATTATGTAGAACTATTCTGCTCGTACACAATATAATAAAAGTTATTATTACTTTAAAAGAAATAAAATAATGAAATATTTAATATTAAGTGTCTTACAATACAAGGTTTCAATCTATAAACAAGGTTCATTAGCACTCGGTTGAAATTATTTTATTAGATTAAAATAATTTCAACCGAGTGCTAAGAACCTTGTTTATAGATTGAAACCTTTTAATTGTAAGTAACTTAATATTAAATATTTCATTATTTTATTTCTTTTAAAGTAATAATAACTTTTATTATATTGTGTAAAAACAGAATAGTTCTACATCTTCTTCTTATATATAAAATTCTCGTGTCACAATGTTCGTTCCCGTACTCCTCCGAAACGGCTTGACCGATTCTCATGAAATTTTGTGAGCATATTGAGTAGGTCTGAGAATCGGCCAACATCTATTTTTCATACCCCTTAGTGATAAGGGTTGTCCACCCTTAACATTTTTTTTTATTTTTAGGCTAGAAATTACTTAAAAATTATTTATATGGCAAAACAACGTTTGCCGGGTCAGCTAGTAATGTATAAAAGTTTTAATTTTTATAAAATGTTAAATTAACCTTTTAATTTTATTTTGGAGAAAAGCCAAATAATATTTTGTTTAAATTTTTTAATATTAAAAGGTATATTATTACGAAGTCTATGTCATCGCAGGCCTGGCACCATAAAAGTTATTACCCGGATATACACGGTCATGCAAAACTGTCACATCTGTCAAAAAAACCAAAGCTCGCGCGCAAAATGACCGTGTGTATTAAAAAACTGCCACATCTGGCTTGGCATGCGACTCGATGTCCGAGTTTGATTTTTCTGGCGCGCGTCGTGCAAACTTGTGCATGTGTGGGACACGTCAGTTAACGTTTTAGTTTAGGACCGTCGCATACGGGGTTATATTGTTAATTTCGAGTCAACAAAATGGCTCTTTGGCGCCTGGAATATGTATTGCGTGACTTTATAGATATGTACCAAGGTTATCCATGCTTTTGGAAAGTTAAATGAAATAAAAAAATCTTTTCGCTAAATCACGCTCATGTTTAAGCTGATCACACCACCAGCTGCCAAAACTGACGCTGAACTGACTGGTACATCTGAATCGTGTGTATCAAAACATTTGCTTTCATGCAAGTGCGTTTCAGGTTTGCACGACCGTGTATAGAAGGAACAGTTTAAAAATGTAAATTCGGTGCTCTTTGATAAGAAAAAAATCACAAAAAGTTTAAAGCAAATGTCTTCGCGGCCGCCTTTGCTATATTTCTTTTATGATATGCCGGTTGATGCAGCTGGTCATCGCACTATGGGATAGAAATTCATTTTTTGGTCAAAATTCTGAAACTTACCAATCTAACTTAAAATGAGGTGCTTTTTACTGGAAAGATATTATAAATTATTACAAATGCTTTTTGGAAACCTAAAACTTATTATATGTTATTATAAATTTACACCCCCTTAACATTATTATTTTTTATTGTACAAAAAAACTAAAATGTCAGCTTATTTGGTTAATTCGGTAGTATTCTAATCAGTAATCCGATGATTATTATCTCATATGATATACAGGGTACGACAATAGGTATGATTTTTTTTTAATGAAATACCCTGAATATTTATATCACCACCAAAATAATCTTTTAAAATGCTTTTAAAAAATACTACATTTGATGTGTCTATCTCAATTAGTTTCGGAAATATCACTTTAGAATCCATATCTTTCATCAGAATGCTTTTATCTTTTAGGATATACAGTGTAGGACAAATCATATAAAATTTTAAAATGGAAAACCTTATAAATTATAAAAAAATCTTGTATCTGTCCTTACACTCAGAAGTAGCAAAAAGGAGGAAGGCAATTGTAAGTACAAAAACTGATCAAGAAAAAGGTAAAAAAATATTTGACAAAAGAAGCGAGACTGCGAGACGGCATCGGAAACACAACAATAGCTCTTATTATTTAAACTCTTTTACTTTTTTTAGTAAACAAGGCTAATAATAAACTAAGTAGATTAAATGTTGTATATTTATGTTGACTTAAAATACATTTTTAAGTTTCCTATTACCCCAATAGAAGTCGTCATATCCTTTTATAATTTTGCGTACATGTAGTTTGGAGTATCTACTTTGAAATACAGAAGCATGAGCCATTAAAATTTCAAAGTTGCTTTTTGGCCAAAATAATGGACTTCTATCCCATAGTGTATCGGCGCGTCACTATAAAGGATAGCGGCGCCTTTGTATAAAATAGTCCGATTGCAGGCGGCCTTTTTATGTTTTTTTGTATTATTTTCAAAGGGTACCGAATTTGCGCTTTTAAAATGTTCTTACCGTACTTACGAATGGTAGCTAGTAAGTTTAATTTAAAGCGTCCAAACTATACGTGTTTTAACGATTACCAATAATATAAAAATAAAAATGGCGCTTTTAAAATGTTCTTACTATATACCCCGGTATTGAATAGAAAAGTTACATTTTAGTATCGTGTCGAACAATGATCTTTGTTTCAGGAAGAATAAAAGAACCTCAAACCGCGATACTAAATGTCATTTCTGCAAATAAAATCATAACCCCGCCGTTTTTCAGGCCCATTAATCTACTAAGTTATTAGACTCAACCAGGTGATGGTGATTATGTACCCGCGGAATAACAGCTTTACGTCGATCGTGACAAGCAAAACCTATCTCGCCATTACAATCAATAAGTCAACAATATTATTATAAGGCCGGGTAATAAGAAAACTTATTAATATTATTGTCAGTTTTTAATGCTATCTTTTGATCAGCGTGAGGGAAAATTACTATTATGTCAATGTTTTTAATATACGTATGGATATCCTGACATAATTATTAGAATCAATTTTTTTTTACTGGAAGAAAATAGTTATTTACATTACAAGATGCGAAAGTTTACTTTTGGTGTGAGGTGGTTTTTAAATGGCCGAGGCGAAGCCGATGCTATTTAAAACCTCCGAAAACTTGAAAGGCCTTTCGCATCGTGTAATGTATTATATTTTTTCCGCTACTGTTCTATGTATCGCATAATTTAATAATCATTAACATCATGTTTTAATAGAAATATCAGATTTTGAAATTTTACCTCTTAATTACTCTCTAAATTAATCCATAGCAACACATTTATTGTTGACATTGTCTGTCATCAGCACTTGTCAGATATTGAATTATTGTTAATTTAGTATAAATCTATTCCCATTTTAAAAATGTTAAATAAATATGAAAATGGCATCCAAAAGGCAGCTAAGTTTTTCAATGACTAATTACATTATTTATTCGCAATATAAAAATAAGTTGCACCTGTACCTGTATACGTAAGTAGATAATGACTGGTGTTAAGTTTGACTTTGATGTTTCTATCAGTTAGTCAGTTGGCATTTTTATTTAACGATTTGCTCAAAATGGAAGAAATTTCACAAAATATAAGAGAAAAGGCCATAAAAGCGACCGAAAATCTTTTGCCAGTTAAATCAAGGCAACAGTATGATCGGGAGTATGGCATATTTGGTATTTGGTAAGATGCGAACGCAATTCTTCAAATAACCGAAACCGTTTTAACGGCATATTTTCAGGAACTGGTAAGTTATTGATTTTATTTTAATACATATGTTTGTATAAACTTAATCTTTATTGTGAGAGAAATAAAATTGGATAAGCAATAAAATTTCCATATTAGCGCATTAGGGCATTATAAGCGGGCATCATTATCATAATGCCCGCTTATAATGCCCTAGGTGTGATAGCAGGTATTATTGCTACCATAACATATTCCGTTTCTAAGGTATTACAGATCAATAATAGATGGGTAAAACATAAATTCTCTAATATCATGATTTGACGACCAAAAACGAGGCTTAAAAATACTCGAAGCTTATGTTCTAACATAACCAATTTAATGAACTCCAAGGCACAATATACTAAAATAAAATATGTTTCCTTCACTAATTGATAATGCCCGTTAAGACTGTGAGTCGATATTTACGACGTCGGTACACCTCGGCCATAATCCATCGAGTTATCCTGTCCAGCGGCGAAAGAACTCGAAAATCTACCAATTAAAAACCCGTCGCGAAAAACATAAATGTTGCAGTGGTTTACTGCAGCGAAACATGTCGTAAATTAACGTTATTAGCACATAGAATAATAGCTATAGCAGGAAATAGTACTTTGATGCTGTAATAATCACATATTATACAGTGCTTGTTTAAAGTCGGGACTTTTCCTCCTAACTTTTGAATTGTTGGTATTATTTCGTATATAATATTGTGACGTGGGATTTTGGAATTACATAAGGGCTACTGACGTCACTAGGGCAATGTACCATATGGAACTATCTCCTTGGGACAATGAGACCGGTGGACCATCAAAACTAACTTTGCATTTTTTTAGGACCAACTTAACTTATTAAACTAACTTAATTTGGTACGGGCATACCCCCCACTAGGGATAGCCCGTACGGGGGCTTAACTAAAACTTTAACTTTATGCTTGACTTCACTAACTACTTCTTATCTGATAAATCCCCTTTTAATTTCTTTCTCTCTTCGTTAAATATCAAATTTTCCAGTGTTTGTTTTGCATTTCTACGCTACCCAGTTTGTTTAATGTTTTTATCTTATTATTATAAAAGTAACCTAGAAAATTGTTTAATTTATACTTTTAAGACCTTGACACCTCACGTATATTTTTATGTAGCAAATTTCCCAATGTTAAGTAAACTAATTAAAATGTATATTTATTTTAAAATTCCCAAAAATGTATATTTTTAAAATTCCCAAAATGTATACTTTTTTTATACTAGGTGTTCCCAATATCATAAAAAGAAATTTTGCTGACAAAATATTTCTTTTATGACATTTATAACAATACCTCGAGCTGTCAGGCGAGTTGTATTGATTAAATGTCATGAACGAAGTTACCAAAAAGCAACAAACTTAAATAAAACAAGAGAAATATTTTGCCAACATCCTCACTTAACCTAAACTTTTTTAAAACTTCCCTGTCTAGCGCCTATTACTCCCCTATCTGGCGCCTATTTTTCATGGCGCACTAGGCTGTAGCCTAGTCAGCCTAATGGTTAATACGGCACTGCATAAAAATTTGATTTACTAAATTTGGTATATTCTTAAAGCTCTTTAAAGACCTTTGAATGGTAATATTAGTGACAATATACAGGGTAGGTTTTTTTATTGAAGTACCCTGTATATTACAAAGACGAGATGCAAGACAACAGTTGTCGGATATTCTTGGGCGTGTTCGCGCTGATAGCGAAGTGACTTTACTATGAGTTATTTGTACGGTGGTTTCAACTGATTTCAGATAGACGTATAATAACATATATTCAAAAACAAATGAGCCTGTGCCTATTAATAGTATATTACATTACAAGTGTGGAAAATGACTAATTTCACACGAGGCGTTAGCCGAGTGCGACAAACCCACGAGTGTAAGAAAGTCATTTTCACACGAGTACTGTACACTATTTTTCCTACGACCACAAATTATTCACCAAAAAATAAATAAATTAAAGTTTGTCTGTTCAGAAAAATAAAAACAATTGAGAACTTTGCAACACTAGGGTGATATTTACTTTGCAATACTAGTGTGATATATACTTTTCCTCACTGCTATATTATACTGTTTTGACAATATTTTTACATCGAAAATCACCTACCTAAAAGCATTATATAACTTTTATCATTTTGGAATTTAAAAAGGCCCTCACTTAATAAAAATTGTATGGTTTTGTTAGGTAATAACGCTAATAGTTTAATACGGTTTTCTGCTATTATAAGTGTTTTTTAAAAATTATCGATTCTTACATATTTTAGACACTCTTCTAAATAAAACGTAAGTGGTGCATATCCAAAATATTCCGTTTTTTAAAAAATATCAGTAAATAAACTTACGGGACCGGGGAGGGAAAAGGGGTGCTGGGTGGGGTAAAATTGGTAAAACGAGTTAATAAAACTGAACATCACATATAAAATTAAGTAAAAATAACATTTTCCTCATATTTTTAAGAAAAATTTAAAAATATGAAAATTGTAAATGCATAACCTAAAGTCCTAAAAGTAAGGAAAAACGACTACCAAACGTCAGTTACCATGCAAAATATGGAAAGCATTTGGCAACGTCGGAAGGATCTGATTCTATTTAGGAATGGATAAAAGAAAGTGGATTCATAAAGTGTGTATTAGCCTTAGGTTTAATTAGGGATTAAAAAAGATTTAACTAGTTGTTTGAGTACACGAAGAAAGAGAGGAAGGAATTTGATCTATAGGTTTTTTTCTCTGGCGCTTTAGGTCGAACGGTCAAGCGGCAAGGCTGCCTCTATAAAGTACGTGCTCAAAGGTAGAAGGGAGATTTTTAATTTGATCTACTTACCTGACAACACTGTGCCAGTCAGTGAAAGTTGTTTTTTGTGGTTATGTCTATTTTTGTTTATGTTTTTATTTTTTCGTAAATTTTAATAAATATAAAATAAGATGATTTTTGCTAATTTGGGTTCTACCGGTTATGGCAAATAAAAAGTTTTTTTTACTGTCACTACAATAAATATGTCACTTGCAAAACCAATAGCAGTTTTTAGAATGACATCATAATATGTATCACACCAGTGTTGTAAAGTACTTTGCAACACTAGTGCTGTAAAGTACTTTGCAACACTAGTGTGATATAACGCATTTTCTATGCATGAAACCAGGGTGCTATTTGCTATTTTCACAAGTGGTCGTAGGAAAATATGATTTATAGTTTTACAAACAGTTGCTAAGAAAATCGATTTTTTTTTAATTTAGTAATAAGTAATATACTAATGTGTTTTTGTTTGTTTGCAGGTAAATATCAGCTTCAGCTATTAGGTAACAATAGTTGCCAGTTCTTCAAGTGGGTAAGATACAAATTTATTAGGTGTAAATTATAAAATAATTTACCCTTACAAGGTCTTTCTAGTTTTACTTTTGATCCTGAAATTTAAAACATTATGAAAAATTTAAAATTGCGCAATTAAAACAGCACGATCAATTAGAATTTTAACAACCAATTAAATAGTTTATTGTTAATAACAATAAATATGACTTTTTGTTTGTTGAACTTTTTATTAATAAATAATAGTTTAAAAAACTAAAAACACGCTTTTATATGCAACCGAATTAAAAATTAGAAAATAATTTTTCATTAAAAAAATATTGTCACTTCATAGTAAAAAGCGTGGGGTGCTTAATATATTAAATGTTATAATTATTATATTTGCCAATATCTATGAGGGAAAAGTTATGAAAAAATAGTAAAATGCACCCCACGCTTTTTACTATGAAGTGACAATATTTTTTTTAATGAAAAATTATTTTCTAATTTTTAGTTCGGTTGCATATAAAAGCGTGTTTTTTAGTTTTTTAAACTATTATTTATTTTTCATTTTTAGTTCGATATGCATTTATGTATGTATGTATGTTAAAATGCTCCAGTTTATTCACTAAAAATTCCTTCGCTATTTTGTCAAGAGTAGCTAAACCTGAGAAAAGTTTGGAATGTTGCCAAAAGATGGCAACCCAGGTGTTGTTTTTATAATATAATGGAATTTTTTTTTCCTGGCGATCCAAACCAGGATAACGGGATACTGTTTGCAGATTATTGCATTGTCATGGGTCCTTAATACGTGTGCAAAGTTTCAAAGAAATCGAATAGCTGGAAGTTGGTTAAAATTAGGCTCAAAAATTCCGTTACATAGATAGATAGATGGATAAATGGATAGATAGATAGTTACAACCCAAGTTAATAAAAGCGTGTTAAAAATATAAAACGTTTTCATAAACAAACCAATAAATACAGTGTCCATAGCATCAGCTCTATTTTTATTTATGTGATTTTCTTAAGTACTCTTCAGAATACCACCAACGCTTTATTTTGTATATAGATTTTTGATACTACGAAAAAATACACATCATGGATATTATACCTCTTTTTTAATCTGGGCAAAGTCACAGTCTTGTTCAGACTTTTTGGATGATCCTGTGTATAGCTACCGAATATTAAAAAAAAACTTACAAAGTTACCAAGCACTACTTGCTAGTAGCATACAGTAGTTTCGGTGTTAAAAATACCTAAAAGATTATCTCAAAATTTTCAACGGCAAAAGAAATAAAAATAAAATTTTGAGCTAAGCCGAAAATCTAGTTTCATAATAATTACAAGAATATTACCAAAGACAAATGTAGTTTCACTACTGACACCCAGAACAATGCTAAATTTTTGATCATCAGCTTGGACGCTCGCTTTGTGGAATTTATGAATTTTATTAATGCTTTGTGAAGTAATGGAAAAATCCATTAAGTCGCAAATTCTTAAATATTAAGAATAACATAAAATTTTACATGACAGGCAATACGGATTTCGTCACAAGAGATCTACAGCAGATCTCTTTCCTTCGTTTCACACAACTGGAACAAGTCTTTTAATTTTTTAGGTGAGTCCCAGATCGTTGCTCTTGATATATCTAAAGCTTTTGACCAGGTCTGACGTACTTCTCTATAGCCACCGCGGCTTCAAAAAAGCTTGGATTTCTTTTTCGAGCCAAAAATTATTTTTCTCCTTCCACTTTATACACTTTGTATGTGTCCCAAATTCGACCCTCTCTGGAATATTGTTCTCATGTCTGGGGAATGGCATTCCCTACAACCCTTAGCATTCTTGATGCTATTCAAAGGGGAGCTGTTCGTCTTATTAATGATCCTTTACTTACTCAAAGACTTCCTTCTCTTGCTCATCGTCGAGCTGTGGGAGATCTATCGCTCTTTTATAGATACTTTTACGGCTTTTTCTCCGACGAATTATCCAGTATAGTCCCTCCTCTTGCAGCTCCCAACAGAGAAACTCGTGGTGCCACACGTATGCATCCCTATACAGTCCAACTGGACAGGCCCCGAACTTCCCATTTCGTTCGTTCTTTTATCCCTAGAGTTTCTAGACTGTGGAACCTACTGCCAGCGTAGGTCTTTCCTTTTCCCTCAAATCTTCAAGCTTTTAAGTCCCGTGTTAACAAACTTCCTCTTACCTTGCTTAAGACAACCACGGTACGTTAGTATTTAGGCTTTCAGCCTTCGTAGATTGAAAGATAAAAAAGAGTTTACACGTAAACAGAACGTATAATTTGCAGCTTCATAAATTCAGCGAAGCCAGCGTCCAAACTGATGACCAAAAATGTAGCATTGTATAGGAAGTCTATAGTGAACTACAATTTCTTTGAAATTACTTACTGATGGAACTGCAACTCTTTTGTAGTGTAAAGAACAACAATACGTTGCCAAAGATATTTCTAACTTAAATTGGCCAAAATGATTAAGATACATCTTTTACGTATTTTCAACTATGATACCCGCATCATCTAATAGTACCACCAGTACCAAACACACAAAGTATTTACGAAAGATTACGAGAAGCCAAATGATTTCTACTTCTGCCCGCTTGATTCGATTCAAATCTGTGGTCTGTGGGGGCCAAGAGGGACCACAACGCGGAGCCCCCAGGCCGCACCTCGCCGTGCACTTGCCTGACGGCATTCCGAAGCGCTCCGGGCGAGAGGCTGCCTCTGGCCTCGAAATCAGCGGCGTACCGTTCTATGGTACCGGTTTGGTACTGCCGAGAAACTATTTAGAACTTAAATTTACCCATTTATTATCAGTATTTAAAAATATATTATTATTATATTAAATGGCAATGAAAACTTGTATAATTATTTCAATAACCTGATGTTGTCGTCTTTATGTTCAATCCAGTAAAAATCTTCTCTCCAACTTTCCATATTTAAAGTTTTTATGGTGTTTATTTTAAAAATGGCAACCAGAGATATAATAAACCAAGTAGGCTGTCTTTCTACTTTGTAAACATTTCTTTATTCTAGACTGTGTGCAATGAAAAATATTTGTAAAAGATTTGTAAAGTTCTGTTCCAGGGCTTTGTTCGGGGAAAATCTGGATAATCGAGCTTTGTAGCTCTCAGAAATTCCAATTCATATGTTTACTTTTTTCGATCAAAACAACAATCGATACAATGCATAAATTGTCAGCAGTCAAACCAAGAGCTGCTACTGATATTGCGCATATTGGTTTATTCCTTAACTTGTAAAACCGTTCCTTAGAACCGAGCAAAAAGTAAAAAGAACATTAAATAACAGTGGCATTTACCCATTGACATGGCATGTATATGATATGTTGTTAGGTATCTTTAAAAATTGACTAACGACTAATCGTCATCCAATGCGAAATGTTTACATGCGGGTATTCACGTTGGACTGTTTCTTTTCCTCACATTGCCTATGAACGACTTCATTTGGCTGATTCTGTATAGACTTTAATGACTACTTGGATAAGTATTTGTTCTTTTAGGCCATAATTCGCTAAACTGTAAAAGCTTAGTGTTTGACCATACTATTTTGTTAAAAATGACCACTTCCATTCAGACACAGAAAAACTACAATGAGTGACAAATGTCAATCAGCTGATTCTAGTGTCTTTTGTTTTTTTTTATGTTAAGCGCTCCTAACGGATACTTTTTAAACCCTTTTAGTGTACTATGACATTTCCATGTTATATTTTGCTTGCTGTTGTTGCAGTTAGTGTCGATTTTTTAAATATTTTTATGATATTTTGGGTGAATGCATAAAATAATAAAAAAAGGAAAAAATGTCAGTCTACAAGTTGTCTTGGGTATTTAGTGGTTGCCTTAATGGATTTCGGTAAAAACTCTGCAAAACCGGAAATTGTACAAAGTTGATGTGTGTATGTATGTGTGTGTTGTTGTATGTTGTAATGCCTTGTTTCTAGCAGGGACACAAACCAAAAACCGAGAAACTTCTGTAAATAAATATCGCCAAATTGGATGTAGATACCCATTTTTATGAGCTGATGACCAAATTGCAACGTTGTGTTTCTAGATATCTGAATCGCTAATACTTTTTTCCTGAATTTTTTTGCAAATGGTTTTTAAATAGGTAAGTGAAAAGTTTTTAGGTGTTTTAAATGAAATCAAACCTTATGTATCGCCCGACCATGTGTTAATAAGTAAATATCGCCGGGTACTACGGTTCCGCTACTGGTTCTCACCTCTGTGGCTTCTCTCTTCAAGGATCAGCTAACCTGGCTACGCCTCAGCAGTAATTCAAGAAATTAAGCAGTGAATTTTCGATGCGGCCTGCTCGTGCTTGCTACACGCGCACGCCAATTCATTACAGCTATTATAAGTGCATTAATTGAATCTGATGTGGAAGTACCGGGTACTACCGTGCCTTTAGGGCGGTGTGCTAATTTTACATATGTATGTGTGCGCATCCGTAATTTCCTGCTTTGATTTGAAATTATAGACTTGGGTAGATGTCTAAATGTTTGTTATAAAAATCGTACAGTACTTGGTATACTTTCAGCAATTTTAGGCGTTCAACCAATTATAACCGTGGTTATAATTGGTGACAACTTTGACGTATAATACATTGTTTAAACCTCAAGATAACCGATTGGTAAATACCGTTTTAAAATTGGTTCTTCGCCTAAAATTGATGTTTGTTTCAGAGGTGGTAAATGTATTGTCACATTACCTAACGTCATATACAAATTAGGGCAGGTCGTATATTGTAACATATATTAAACCAAGGGAAAAATTTTGACGTCAGAATATTTATTAAACTATTTTATTTAATTTATAAAAGTTTAAACTTATGGGCATTAAAATATTCCTAACTTACATTTAATAACGCACTCAGGGGTAATAGAGTATATCCTCTTTTTCTCCATTTGAAAATACTTTACTATTTTCAAAATATGAACTTGTTCGGCTTCTGAATATCGTTGCGGCATATTTAATAATGACGACCTATATTAAAAATTCAAACACTTCACAGTTATCGTATATTTAAATCAGAAAAAAGCACTTAATATTAAAAATTTTTTGAACAACTTGCGCTGCACGAATAATTTACGTTCATAAAATTGCAGGTTAAGCACAGGTTCACAGAACAGCAAAATAGTTCTGGATAGTCGGTTAGTTCGAAACATAGGTACTTAACACTTATAATTGTTTTCTATTTACTTAACTTTTACATTAAAATAAACAAAAATATTTGAGATGTGTAAAGTATCAAAAAATAATTATGGAAGATATTTATTGATTACTAACGATTTCTCTCAGAGTTATGTCATTGTCAGTGAAGGTATGACGAAACATTCAACACCTCTGAAACAAACAATATAAGTCGCGATCCACAGGGTGTACAAAATGTTTAGAAAATTCAAGGGCAGGTTCTACATCAGAAAATATTAAGAAAAGTTTCTATAAACATGGATCCGCATCAAAGTGTTAAATTTTAAAGTTAATGTGTTAAAACTGAAAAAAATTGAAAACACTTATTCTAACAGACTGGATATAAACCTTAATTTTAATAGGTATTTATCGTTGTTGTTTCATATTTGCTAATAAAAAATTATAAAACCTAATTTTTTAAATGAAAACTTCTTTTATGGCCTAAAAATATGCAATTAAGTGATTTTTTTCTTTTAAATTAAAAACGAAAAAAAAAAGTACATGAGCCCTGTAATTTTATTTACTAAATGTAAAGAAACCACACACATTTTACACACATTTACACAGTCAGTAGCGTGCCATTATTTTGTTAGAAATATAACTTCAGTTGCCACTCGAGACGCCACTGGATTAAGAAAATGTAATTAAGTTAGTGATAAATTACCCCCTTTATGCCATAAATAAGATTAAAACAAAATTAGGTAAAGATTATTTAAGATATTTAGAAAAAGAATACAAGCATTACGAAAACAAAAATAAATGAAAGAAAAGCTCATCAAATAAAATGCATTTAGTCTTGACAACCAGACGTTTTTAACTAAAATTTCCGTTGTAAAAATACCCTGTATGCAAAAAATCATCAAAATTTGCTTATTGTCCAATAAGTAAACTTTATTTTTAACACGCTTTTATTAACTTGGGTTGTAACTATCTATCTATCTATCTATGTAACGGAATCTTTGAGCCTAATTTTAACCAACTTCCAGCTATTCGATTTCTTTGAAACTTTGCACACGTGTCAAGGACCGATGAAGATGCAATAATTTAAAAACAGTATCCCGTTATCTTTTTTGAATCGCCAGGAAAAAAATTCCATTATATTATAAAAACAACACCTAGGATGCCATCTGTTGGCAACATTTCAAACTTTGCTATTAAATGAAGAAGAAATTTTTAGTTTTTACACAATTTGGTTAGTTGCACCATGGGTGTTCAATTTTTATGAACAATAAAAATATAGGGTTAGTTGCACCATTACTTCAAGGATTCCATAATAAAAATTACATTATGTGTAATGTATACATAATACATAATGTGCAATTAATAAAAATTAACATTCTTTTTTTGGATCGCCAGGAAAAAAATTTTCCTTTATATTATAAAAATATAAAAACAACACCTAGGTTGCCACCTGTTGGCAACATTTCAAACTTTGCTATTAAATGAAGAAGAAATTTTTTAGTGGGTTGCAATATATTGGCAACGGTCCAAACATTGCCTGGATTGCCATCTGTTGGCAAAATTTCAAACTTTGCTACTTAATGAAGAAGAAATTTTTAGTGAGTTGCAATCTGTTGGAAAAATTTTAAAATTTGCCACTCTTGTTCATTAAAAAATGTTTCGCCATTTTGTCAAGAGTAGCAGAAACTAAAAATGAAAAATAATTAATAGTTTAAAAAACTAAAAAACACGCTTTTATATGCAACCGAACTAAAAATTAGAAAATAATTTTTCATTAAAAAAAATATTGTCATTTCATAGTAAAAAGCGTGGGGTGATAAATATATTAAATGTTATAATTATTATATTTGCAAATATCTATGATGGAAAAGTTATGAAAAAATAGTAAAATGCACCCCACGCTTTTTACTATGAAATGACAATATTTTTTTAATGAAAAATTATTTTCTAATTTTTAGTTCGGTTGCATATAAAAGCGTGTTTTTTAGTTTTTTAAACTATTAATTATTAATGGTTAGATCAATTCTTACCGTTATCTAGATACTTCTATTTGTAAGATCTGAAAAAATTTGTTAAAATTATTTTTTAATTAAATTTTAAATAAATTTACTTTATCTACAACTTTCTATAACCGATTTCCTTTATCGACCTCTAATACCTACATTACTTTTTTATAGTAATTTGCCGACTTATCTCTAGATCGGTATCAGACCCACCCAAAAATCTTCAAATAGCAACAATGCTCTTGTGTAACACTAAGATTATTAAACATTAGCTGTACTATGATTAAACACGATATAAAAAGCACAAAAGCTCGGCTTATAACAAATCGTTCCCGATTGTATAAGCTGCTTATTAAAAAATTAACAAAAACCTTTTAGCAGTCCTGCGATTGTTATCGTCGGATAATTTTGTCTGTAATTATACGCTTCAACTCAGAAGTTATCTGATCTCGGCAGTCGACAATTGACCTGCTTTACACGCGATATTATCGTACAGTTATGTAGTACAAGTGGACTTTGAGTAAAATATTTTTTTCCACGACCGTTAAAAAATGCAGTTTTTTATTCGTTAACATAAAGTTAAAGCACTCTATTCTAGTACACTACATAAAGTGTAAAAAGTACCTTTTTTAACACTTTAAAGCTTTTTCACACTTTAAATTAGTGTTTTGTTTCCATGCCTACAACAATAAGCCTAAACATCAATTTATGCAATGTAACGCGACATCAACTGAACCAAACGGTCAAGTTACTTTTGATTTCTCTCTCTCTATTTTTATTCTTGATTTTGGTCCCTTCAGGTCCAATCCACCACTCTCCCCTTCCGGACTATGCTTTCTAGGGCTTCGTCGGCGGAAAATCTGGATAATCGAGCTCGTAGCTCACAGAAATTCCAAAAGAATACAAACAATTCAACAATCGATGCAATGCATAAATTGTCGGCTGTCAAACCAAGATCTGCTACTGGTGTTACGTATAACCTTCACTTTCACTACTGATAGTTCCCATGGCACGCCCATCTATTTCCCGCCATTTGAGAAATACCTCGTGTTCACCACCAAACAGAATACCATCAGCTTATAGGAATCTTTACTCACAGCGCTTAGATCCAGAAGAAAGATGCCGTCAATTTAGCGTGAATCTTTCCTTGATCCCCGAAGGTAAAAACGTTCGTACGACACCTCTAGCCGCCACTCCGGGAAGAACTTTGTAATCCTCTACGCACGTCCGCACTGTCCGTAGGTCAAACAAAGAGTCCTACCGAGGTTAGGATTATTGTGTTTTGATTTCGTCATTATTTCTTTTTGTTCATGTGTTCTAAATTTGACAGTTTGCGAATGGTCTACAAGTTTTACCTATATAAAACTTATTACATTGGCAAGGTATTTTAAAAATGACATTTTTGTATTTTCATTTAACTTGATATAACTAATAGTGTTTTGTGTTTTAAAGATTGTGCGAATATTAAATTTATGTCCTATCCGTTAAATTTTATTTGATATTCCGGGAATGTATGGTAAAAATAAATTTGAAATAGGTCTATTTTGATTTTGTCTTGTAATTGGAGGTTCAAATTTAAGGAAACAATTATTTATAAAATCTAGAGGATATTTATTTTGAATTAAAATATCTTTACAATAGTCTTTTTAAATTTTTATATTTTAATTAGAAAGAACAAAATCCTTAAAATACACTCCTGGACAAAAAAACCGGACAAACTAAGTTTTGTTCAATCTTAAATAACTTTTTGTTTTTTGACCTATTAAAAGTTGCATTTTGCCCAAATTTTCGAACAATGGAATAATTTAAAGACACAATTTTTACCAGTGTATTAGAATTTGAAGCCCCATCTTTTTTATATCAGTTTGTTGGGTTAATTCTGTAGTTTTTGAATTAGTAATCAGACAAAGGTATATATTTTCTTAAATGGAACACCCTATATATTATTTTACCATTAAAAACCTTTAAGAAAATACCACATTTTATATATCTATCTCAATTAGTTTTTGAAATATAGCCATGCAAATCTAAAAAATATTTTTAATTTCCTTTAGAAACGTAAAAACTTACATTCCCTAACTCTTTTATTTTTTAACGTTTAACACCACAATAATTTAAACAGTCTTATAAAAATACAATCTTTAATGGTTTTAAAAATATGGCCATAAATAAAATTATTGGGCAATTATTGCCATGATACAACCTACCTACATAATTAAAATTTACGCTTATTCTTTAGGTTCGGATGACCATATTTCCGAAACTAATAAAGATAGATATATCAAATATAGTATTTTTTAATGTTCTTTAAAAGATCTTTTATTAGTGATAGAATATACAGCGTGTTCCATTAAAAAAAATCATACTCTTTGTCCTACCCTGTATATTTTAAGAGATATGAAAAATATAATTTTCCTACGACCACTTGTGAAAATAGCAAATAGCACACTGGTTTCATGCATAGAAAATGAGTTATATCACACTAGTGTTGCAAAGTACTTTACAGCACTAGTGTTGCAAAGTACTTTACAACACCCGTGTGATATATATTATGATGTCATTCTAAAAACTGCTATTGGTTTTGCAAGTGACATATTTATTGTAGTGACAGTAAAAAAACTTTTTACTTACCTTAAACAGTAGAACCCAAATTAGCGAAAATCATCTTATTAATGTTAAGTTACCACACAGTATAAGCTTTCTTTTAATATTAAAAAGAGTAATAATAAAATTTTCGAAAAAATAAAAACATAAACAAAAATAGACATAGCCACAAAAACAACTTTTACTGACTGCTCGCTCAGTGGCACAGTGTTGTCAGGTAAGTAGATCAAATTAAAAATCTCCCTCATACCTTTGAGTACGCACTTAATAGAGGCAGCCTTGCCGCTTGACCGTTCGACCTAAAGCGCCAGAGAAAAACTCCTATAGATCAAATTCCTTTCTCTCTGTCTTCGTGTACTCAAACAACTAGTTAAATCTTTGTTTTTAATCCCTTAATTAAACCTGAGGCTAATACACACTTTATGAATCCACTTTCTCTTATCCATTCATAACTAGAATCAGACCCTTCCGACGTTGCCAAATGCTTTCCATATTTTGCATGGTATAACGGACGTTTAGTAATCGTTTTTTCTTACTTTTAGGACTTTAGGTTATGCATTTACAATTTTCATATTTTTTATATTTTTTTCTCGAAAATATGAGAAAAAAATGTAATTTTTACTTAATTGTACATGTGATGTTCAGTTTCATTAATTCGTTTTAGCAATTTTACCCCACCCAGCACCCCTTTTCACTCCCCGGTCCCGTAAGTTTGTTTACTGATATTTAAAAAAAAAAACGGAATATTTTGGATATGCGCCACTTACGTTTTATTTAGAAGAGTGTCTAAAATATGTAAGTATCAATAATTTTTATAAAACCCCTAAAATAGCAGAAAAGCGTAATAAACTATTACCGTTATTACCTAATTAAACCATACAATTTTTATTAAGTGAGGGCCTTTTTAAATTCCAAAATGATAAAAGTTATATAATATAATTAATAAATTAATTATTAATAAATTAAAAAATAATTTGTGGTCGTAGGAAAAATAGTGTACAGTACTCGTGTGAAAATGACTTTCTTACACTCGTGGTTTTGCCGCACTCGGCTAACGCCTCGTGCTACAATATTCCCACTCGTGTGAAATTAGTCATTTTCCACACTTGTAATGTAATATACTATATTGATTTAAAAACTACAAAATAAACCCAACAAACTGATATAATTATTTATTATGTATGATAAAAAATAAAAAGTTAAGGGGGTGTAAATTTTTATAACTTGACACCTGGTATATACAGTGCTTATACATTCCCCCGGACATTAAATTAAGACAACTCATTCAAACTAGTTTCATTCTACTATAGTTGTAACTATATACATGACTAAGAAACAACATAATACTTATAATAATCCGCAATTAAATTCAAAAAGTTAAGTATTAAACAAAACGCAAGTAATTGATTTATCTACCTACCAATTTAAAATAATAAACCAAGGGCAATGCGTATGCCGACAAGCACAAATAGAAAGTTGTCCATTCTGATTAAAGATTGGTATCTACTATACGTAGAGCAGAGAAGCAGGTGAAACCTAATATAAGGTAAAATAATTAGTGATGTCGCATTAATGTATAGTTCAGGCAAGTAGTTTAGGATATTTTTCTTCGACGTACGGGCGATTCAGATTAGGGCTGGAAACCGAAACCGGTTTTTCGGTTAACCGGTTAACCAGTTTTCGGTTAACCGCGGTTTTGGCCAAAACCGAAGACCGATATTCGAAAACCGCTTTCGAATACCGGTTAACCGGTATTTGAAAACCGGTAAACATCTTGATTGTTGCAACCATCATTTTTACGTCAAAGAGTAGTTTATACCCTCCTATTAGTCATACCCAAATTTTATAGAGAAAAAATTAAGGGTACAAAAGTTAGCAGAGGGGGGACTATTTACGTCCACACTGTATATTTTGCTTTATTTATTAAATAAAAATAAAACATTTAATTCATTCTGAAAGTAATACCGCAAAGTACACAAAAAATGATAAAGTAAATAAACCCTTTTGTGAACAATGATTTATTGCAGCAAAAATATTCAACCCGACGAGTTTCTAGTTCCACGCCACGTATAGAAGGAACAGTTTAAAAATGTAAATTCGGTGCTCTTTGATAAGAAAAAAAATCAGAAAAAAACTTTAAAGCAAATAAATCGGCATGCTTGTTTTCGCGGCCGCCTTTGCTATATTTCTTTTTACGATATGCCGCTTGATGCAGGTGGTCATCGCACTATGGGATAGAAATTAATTTTTTGGTCAAAATTCTGAAACTTACCAATCTAACTTAAAATAAGGTGCTATTTACTGGAAAAATATTATAAATTTACACCCCCCTTAACATTATTATTTTTTATTGTACATAATAAACTAAAATGTCAGCTTGTTTGGTTAATTCGGTAGTATTCTAATCAGTAATCCGATGATTATTATCTCATATATGATATACAGGGTACGACAATAGGTATGATTTTATTAAATGGAATACCCTAAATATTATATCACCACCAAAAAGATCTCTTAAAATGCTTTAAAAAAATACTACATTTGATGTGTCTATCTCAATTAGTTTCGGAAATATGACCATCCAAATATGAAAAATAAATTTAAATTATTCTTAGAAGCATAATAGAGATACATCTTCCCAACTTTTTTTATTTTTTAACATATAAAATAAATAAAAAACACTGTTTTGTTGGGTAGATTCTGTGGAATCCATATCTTTCATCAGAATGCTTTTATGTTTTAAGATATACAGTGTAGGACAAAACAGATTAAATTTTAAAATCGAAAACCTTGTAAATTATGAATAAATCTTGTATCTGTCCTTACACTCAGAAATAGCAAAAAGTAGGAAGGCAATTGTAAGTACAAAAACTGATAAAGAAAAAGGTAAAAAAATCTTTGACAAAAGAGAGAGACTTCGCTAGACTGCATCGGAAACACAACAATAGCTCTTATTATTTAAACTCTTTTACTTTTTTAGTAAACAAGGCTAATAATAAACTAAGTAGATTAAAGGTTGTATATTTATGTTTACTTAAAATACATTTGTCAAGTTTCTTATTACCCCAATAGAAGTCGTCATATCCTTTTATAATTTTGCGTACATGTAGTTTGTAGTATCTACTTTGAAATACACAGCATAAGCCATTAAAATTTCAAAGTTGCTTTTTGGCCAAAATAATGGATTTCTATCCCATAGTGTATCGGCGCGTCGCTGTAAAGGATAGCGGCGCCTTTATATAAAATAGTCCGATTGCAGGCGGCCTGTTTTATGTTTTTTGTATTATTTTTAAAGGGTACCGAATTTGCGCTTTTAAAATGTTCTTACAATAACACCAATTTTATGGCAAAACAAAGGCGAAATAAGAGGATGTGGATTTTTTTAAGTACGTGACACGTGTTTTAGCAGTTTTTTTTAGTCTAAAAAATAGGAAATCAGACTCTGTCAGCGGTATGTACCTTCAAAAAGGTTTGTTTACTTTATGATTTTTTGTGTACTTAGCGGTATTGCTTTCAGAATGAAATAAATGTGGACCCATCTATACTTTGTTATAATAAAAACCACAAATTAACCCTACAATATACAAGCGGCCCATAGATTCCTAACTCTAATGCCTTAACTACAACATTTCTACAATCGACACCTGATACCCAATCATTTATGTTGTTGCGTTTTCAATTCAAAATGAATAACATTATAAACCTTATGTGAATTTACAGTTAAGCCTCTAAATTAAAATATATTGTCAAAACTCTCATAAACCTGTTTTCCATTGGCCAATAGATGTTTGATCAAAAATTAAAATAAATAACATTGATTTATTAGTTATGTTATAAAATATGTATATCCGTATATTAAGATAGGTAATCTTTATTAATCCGATTACCATACTAAAATGGTTTTATATTTTTGTTTGAAACTTTTATTTCTTTATTAATAAGAAGAATGTCGCCTTTGGTATCTTTTTTAAAAAACAGCAGGTATATCATGTTCATAAATTTACACCCTCTTAACTTTTTTTTCTTTTTATTGTACAAAATAGGTTTGTTTCAGCAGGTTGTCAAAAATGTTTGCATCCGCTCGGATTCTGCACACATCAAATTTGTCGTTCCATCAGTGCCATGTTTGTAACATTATACAAATGTTTGTTGTTCCAGCAGTAGTTTTAAGATGTTCAGAGACAACAATGAGACGAGTAACTAGTCCTTACAATTTGTCCATTGTATTAATCTCTTTCTGGTTTAACGCAAGTTCCAATAAATATGTCTTTGTCTTTCATCATGACAGGCTATCGTAGATGGAGCAATCATCGCTTTGCCCTGGTTGCCAAGTTGTTTACAATTTCTGCATGTAAACTTTAATGTCCTTTTTTGGCTCCCATCTAATTAAGAGAAAGAAAATATACCATGAATCGAATATTTTTAACTTGACAAACGTTGCCGCAGGCAGTCACGCCGAAATGTTAATCGATATTTGTGTTTGATATTTTTCAATGGCCGATTTGTTTGAACAGTTTGTCTACATTTTCTGTGATTTATTGTGTGTTTCGTGGTTTTTACCTTTAATTGGACTTTGAATATTGACTTTTATTAGTGATTACAGTGTATATATTAAATTTGTGCTTTTCAACTGATAATTTAAGGTAATATTGACATGGTTATCTGTAAGAAAAATCTTTATAAAAACCAAATAAATGATATTTTTAAATAGGTGTGTGTAATTATTGAACTAAACCCCAATATTTTATATTAATAGGAAACAAAAACAAGTACCTAACATTAAGGGCAAAAATGGCACAGCTATATAATTTGAATTTGGCGGGCAAACGATAAAGTCGACTCACGCGTCATCTGCGTTTACCTTCCTTGAAGACAGACAAGGAAGGCCCAGCAGCTATCTCTCTCTCGGATAATTTATTTACATTTAGTTGCTCGTCTAATTGTTGTGTCTGAGATGTTGAACACATGTTGGAAACTGTTTGAAAAGTTTGCAAAACTTATCACAAAGTTCATTTAATTTCTGGCGCAGGGACTAATATTTATAAATTCAAATAAAAACCACTGGAAAAAGCATTTTATAAAAAAATGTGTTTAAGTGAAAAACTTAGGAAATAGAAATTTAATTAAAATTGAATCGTTACAAAACAAATAAACGATCAAAGTTGTCAATAATCTAATTATAGAACTTGCAAATCCGCCAATAACAACCAGTTTATGGATAATAAATCGTGACGTGCCATACCTATTTAATGACATGTTTAGTAATTGTGCAGGCTTAATGTGAAACTACCTACAAATTTATCTTAATTATTATACATTCAAATCGTGAAAAAAATGCTTGAAAAAATACAGCTTATCATGAAAATATTTTTATTTATACACTGCTTATATAAAGCCTTGCTCAAATTCGATCAACACTCAGAAGCAGAACACGTCAAGCCATACTTCCCCATACTTTCTCATACTTCCCCATAATTCCCTATACTTCCTTATACTTCCCCATACTTCCTTATACTTTTCCTTACTTCCCTATACTTTGCATACTTCCCCATACTTCCTCATTCTTCCCCGTACTTCTTTATACTTCCCTATACTTCCTCATACTTCCACATACTTCCCCATACATCCCCATACTTCCACATACTTCCACATACTTCCACATACTTCCACATACTTCCCCATACTTTCCCACAAGTCCCAATTATTTTCCATACTTTCCCGGCTCCGAACAAATAATTTTCCAGGTGGTTTTTTCCTCGGTACAGCCTAAAAAAAAGAATAAAAGTCGCCACTTTTATTTTTTACCTTAGTTTACTAAAGGTATAAAGTGCAACTTTATACATTTAGTAAGACCTGTAGCTGCTCTGTAATTGAAGTCTCTGTTAAGCAGATTTTTTTTGTAAACGTATTAATTTAAAGGATTTTTTAAATTTATAAAATAATTTTATAAATAAATAAAAGACCTTTCGCTTGCCGTACCTTAGAATAATTGCAATATAACAGAAAATAATAGTTTATTTAAAGTTAAAAACCATAATGCAAAATTATACATAAATATAATAAACGATTCTTAAAATATGAACAAAAAAAATTATCCAAAACACACCGATTATGAATTTTAATTCTTTTTACTGATCTATATATAATGCCCCATAATTCTCCATACTTCACCATATATCACCATACTTCCCCATTCTTTCCCGTACTTCACCATACTTCGCGTACTTCTTCATACTTCCCCGTACTTCCCCATAATTCCCCATGCTTCACCGAACTTCCCCATACTTCCTCGTACTTCCCCGTAGTTCCCCATATTTCCCCGTACTTCCCCATACTTCCTCGTACTTTCTCATACTACCCCATACTTTCCCATGCTATCCATACTTCCCCATACTTAATGATACTTTATTATACTTCCCCGTACTTCTCCATACTTCCCCGTATTTCTCCATACTTCCCCGTACTTCCCCATACTTCCTTGTATTTCCCCATACTTTCCCGTATTTCCCATACTTTCCCATAATTTGCCATACTATACGGTGATTCAGAAATCGATCACGAAACTTAAGGGGGTGATTCTACTTGACAAAATAAGGGTAGAGCTACACATAAATATTTTTTCAAATGTCATTCGTTTTCGAGTTACAATAACAACACAACAATAAATAAAATATTTAAAAATACCTAAAAAAAAGAACCTTTAACCAGAGTTTCTTTATGAGAAAGGGTTTAGACATAAGCAAGACCGGTGACAGCTTTGTCAGGGACGTGAGGGTGTGAGAATTACGATTTCGGTTGGCAGTTCTGTTCAAAGTTGGTAGCATTATTAGCTGATGACAGAGTCGTGCCTTGTCGAAGCTTTGTTTGGTAAAAACTGTGGAAATTTGCCATTTTCATTTGGTTGTATATTTTTCAAGGATTTCCAGTTGTTAATGTTTTTGGTTAGTTTAGAGACTTCACATATTATTGGTTCGGACTCGTTTTATTTTAGAGATTTTGATAGTGTTTAATCGAATAGTTTTCAGTCATTCGTGTTTTTATATACATATGATACAGATGAGTGTCCGCTAATTAATGGTACACAGAAAAACCACAGATTTCTTATGCGAAAATACCCATTTAGGATTTAAACCAACATACCTATATCCAAAAGTTAATGATAAGGAAGATACGGGGTGTTAAAGGAATATAAATATTTTTTATTCATGCATTTCGATAATTTCTGATATGTT
>JACEGR010009182.1:0-28983 GCA_014170235.1 Listronotus bonariensis
CTGTGTGGGGAGGGGCTGTCCACAAGGGAGGCGTTCTATCGCCATTATATTGGGCAGTCCTGGTAGATGAACTTCTCGACAAATTGACTGGTGAAAGGTACAACTGTCTGGGTTATGCTGATGACCTCGTCATTGTAGTCAATGGGGTCACCTAGAGCACATATCAGGCAGAATGCAGAACGCCGTAGACATCGTTGACAAATGGTGCAAACAGGAGGGACTCTCAGTCAACCCTCATAAAACAATAACCGTCCCTTTCACAAAAAGAAGAGCGCTTGAAGGACTAAGACCTTCCAGGCTCAACGGAGTGGAAATCCCCTTTTCAAAAGAGGTTAAATATCTCAGGAGTCATCTTTGACCACAACTAACCTGGGGACTGACACTTAAGCAAAGTCACTCAGAAGGCAAGAACTACCCTGGGTAGATGCCGAAGACTTTGCGGAAAGAATTGGGGACTCAGTCCGAAGATGAACCTATGGTTATACAAAATGGTCGTCAGACCAATGATAACCTACGGGTCAATTGCCTGGGGTGCAAAGACGCTACAAAAGACGGCAATAAGGCAATTACAAAGTATACAGAGACTCGCTTGTCTATGTATTACGGGAGCCATGAAATCGACCCCTACTGCAGCACTGGAAACGCTGCTTAATCTACCGCCACTTCACATCTACATACAGGGTGAAGTGAAAGCGGTACAATACCGTCTCAAACAAGGCCAGAGTCCTATCATAAGACAGGAAAGGGCCATACAATGGAGATTCAAGGAGGACCAAGAAGTCAACTCAGTGTGTGAGATGCCTTCAGACAAAATGGTACCAAGCTACTGGCTAAACAAAGGTTTTCAAACTTTAATACCAGACAGAAAGGACTGGGTGGCAGGGCCTCCCATTAAAGCCGACCTAATCTGGTATACAGACGGCTCCAAAACAGACCAAGGAGTTGGAGCAGGTATATATGGGGACAAACCAAGGACGAAAATAAACTTGGGTCTCGGACAACACCCTACTGTGTTCCAGGCCGAAATTGTAGCTATAGAACAATGCGCTAGGGAAATCATCAGAAGGAGCTATGAGGATAAAACCATAGTAATCTATTCGGACAGCCAGGCAGCCATCAGGGCACTCAGTTCATGCAAAATCAGCTCCAAGCTGGTGCGGGACTGCGTAATTGCCCTGGAAGAGGTGGGTGCGTCCAACAAGCTAACCATTGCCTGGGTACCAGGACACGAAGGCCACGAAGGCAATGAAGAAGCTGATAAATTGGCAAAGGAGGGGGCTGGTAGGACAATGGTAGGTCCTGAGCCCTACTGTGGTATTCCATCATGCCAGGTAAGGTCATCCATTAGATCATGGATTATGAGGGAATCACAAGACTGGTGGAGGAGAACACCAGGACAGCGTCAGGCGAAAGTGTTCATCAAGGCTTACTCGCCAGAATTTACAAAAGACCTTCTGAATTATAACCGGAAGGCAGTAAGAATAATAGTGGGTCAACTGACAGGTCATTGCAGACTGAATAACTGAATAAACACCTGGAAACTATGGGCCTGGCAGAAGAAAACCTATGTAGGTTCTGCCAGGAGGAGGAAGAAACCGCAGAACACGTATGGTGCTACTGCGAAGCCCTTTGTCGTCTGCGGTTTGCAAGGCTGGGTGAAGAAAAACCTAAAGCGGCAAGATATACCAAGGGGCCAGTTTCAAGCTTGTGGAGTCTGATTAAACAGACCGGCTTGGATAGCGTGCTCTAACCTATGGACGGAGGACACACAATAAACCTGAGCAGGTTGCAGTGTTAGAGGATATGCATTCCACCTCCTAATCTAATCTAATCTAATCTAATCTAATCTAGCGCTACTTCCCCTACTATTATGGATGGTGGAGGGGAGAATAACTATGTTTTATGGCGAACAAGCAAAGAGAATAGACAAAGATAGAGGATTAATCGCCGTTTCGAAAAGTGGCACAATTTAAAGAAAGGGTCTGCGGGATGGCCGGGCATGCGCATACGCACTCCCAATGTCAAAATCGGCGGTATATTTAAAAACATTGATTTATTGAGTAAATATACATAAAACATTAATAAAAAGTATAAAATGTGGTTTATACTGAAATTTATTAATATTTTAATGACTAAATATTGGTAATTTAGTGCTAATGGTGTATTAAAATCTATTTCGTAGAAGACTATTTTTTTCTTAGATTGAAATAGGTTAATGTGGAAAAATGTATAGGTATAAATTTTAGGGAAATGAGAACTGAAAATAAAAATCTAAAAAGAATTATTTCTTGAAAACTAAACTTTTATTGCGAGATTACTTATTGATGGTTTGGTACTAAATGTAACAGAAGTGTATAATTTTAAGAAATATATGAAAATAGCATGCTCAAACTTACCAACCAAATAAATTTTAGATTTATGTTGATCCTATTTAGTTGAAAGGTATTATAGTGTTCCAAAACACCTCGTATAAAAACACGTGTCTTCGTTTTTATACCTTTATTAACAATGGAACGTAACTATGGTTACAACAACGACAAAATCTACTCTTGTCAATGTCTCGAAGTTTACAACACAAAAGTCGAATTTATACTGACTGATCCAAGGTTTTCCGTCGCCCTTTTATAGTATGGTGGAAGAGTAAAGAATGATCTAGAATCTTCGAGAAATATCGTGAAAATTCCATAGTACAGGATGGCATAAAAGTTCTTAATGGATAATTCGGGCGTTTTCGGAAACCTTCGAAACTGATGAAAGAACTTGGAAAAATCTAAGGTAAATTATTCAAATAAATTATCAGACTTAACTAAAAGGTCCCAACCTTATACAATTCTATAAACTAACACTTATTTTTAATGTCCGTAACATTGCCCCCTCCCAAGTTTTGATCGTCTCGATCAAGTATCTTCACGGTCTTAATAGCGGCTTAGCATTTTTAGATTTACTTCTTTCATTATGCCGTGTCACCACTTTACATGACTTCTGTAGTTTCGGTGAACCCCCTTGATTCTTCTCGTATTGTATAACGAAATGTCTTCCCCTTCTTCTGAGTCTTCAAACCTTGCTTGAATAACGCTCTCTGAACTTGGCGGTAATGTGACATCTTCTGCAAGTACCACTTCTCGAATTGTTGTTTCATTGCTTTTTGGAAATCTCATCACAATTTCCTCATTGTTAGTTCTCAGTACCCGTTGTGGAAGGTCTAGTACAAACATCTGATTTTTCATAATGTCAAGGCCGAGAATAACTTCGTCCATTATATCGGCAACAAACACAACGTGTGTAAATGTTGTTGTTCCTAGGGTAATTCTAGCTTCGTGTATGCCTTGAACTGGTATGACTTCACCATTGGCAGTTTCCAAAATATAATTCTTCTCAGGTCGGAATATTTTGCAGTGGGATAAGATGTTTGGCCTCATGATGGTATGTGTAGAACCAGTATCTAGTACCATCTCACATTCTCGACCGCATACATTTCCAGGTACTACCAAGCTGGAGCCATTGTTCTGTAACCGGGATACCCTAATTGTTGTTGTTGATGGTTCTTGGTAACACTTAGCCAGGTCTCGCCTCTTGAACTGGGAGTTTTCTGCACTACTGGAAGAGGCCTGAAAACTGGAACAATTTCTCTGTATATGCCCCTCTTTACCACACTTCCAACAACGAATGATATTTCTTCTTCTAATTGTAATTCTGTTGTCTTTTTCAGTTTGTTGATTACGTATGATTTCTTGCAACTCCTGTATCACTCTGGTCAAATTATTATTTGGATTTCCATCTTTTGGTGGATAATTTGTTCTTCCAAGTCTTGCCTGAGTTCTGGATGTCCGCTTTGCTGTTTCAAACTGAAGTGCGTAAGCAAGAGCTTCAGAAATTTTCTTAAGCTTGGCCATTCTTAATGCTTGACTCATATCTGGATCACGTAGACCTTCAATAAAACTGCCAACAGCTAGTTCTTGTTTTATTTCTTCCGGGTAGGCTGGATATGACAGGTTAATTAGATGTACAATATCTGCTTCATACTCCTGGAGACTTTCGTTGTATTTCTGTCTTCGTCCATGGAGCTGCGCCTTATAGACTTCTTGTAGATGGGTTTCGCCGTACCTCATCTCCAGAAACATGACAATCGATTCATAATCGGACAACTTTTCTTCGGGAATGTTTCTTAACACCTCCATGGCTTTTCCTCGAAGAGCAAGTACAAGAGCTCGTGCTCTTTCTGTTGGGCTCCAGTTGTTGCCGTTTGCAGCTGCTTCAAATTGTCTAAGGTACGTAACCCACGGTACCTTTCCGTCAAAAGTTGGTGGTTTCAAAACAGTTGCTGGAGTACCACATCCTGAGACTACACCTGTACTGGCAATATTTTTAAATTGCTGCTGTAATTGTTGAACTTCCTGTTGCATTTGCTCTTTGACTTGTTGAACTTGATCTTGGACTAGTTGCACTTGACTATGAACCAATTGTACAGTCTGCTGCATTTGTTCTTCCACTTCTTTAACATCCTCTTTGGTAAGTTTTAACTCAAGCAACATCATTTCATCTTGACCGTTATAAAATTCCCCTTTTAGATTTTCTCTGAACTTCTCCATCATCTCTTTTAATTCTTGCTTCATTTCTTCTTGACTGGTTCGAATTTCAAGCTTTATTTCTTCTAAACTGGACTTCATTTCGTTTTTAAAGTCTTCTTGTTTTTCTATCATTAGTTTCATAAGTGCACATATTTCCTCCATAGCTTCAGTCTGCTTTCTTGCTCCTACTGGCATCCAATCTTCGTAACCACTTCGGCTTCCTCGGGTAATCTCGTTCCGCTTCACTTTCTTCGGGTGACTTCGTTCCGCTTCTGACACCAAATGTTCCAAAACACCTCGTATAAAAACACGTGTCTTCGTTTTTATACCTTTATTAACAATGGAACGTAACTATGGTTACAACAACGACAAAATCTACTCTTGTCAATGTCTCGAAGTTTACAACACAAAAGTCGAATTTATACTGACTGATCCAAGGTTTCCCGTCGCCCTTTTATAGTATGGTGGAAGAGTAAAGAATGATCTAGAATCTTCGAGAAATATCGTGAAAATTCTATAGTACAGGATGGCATAAAAGTTCTTAATGGATAATTCGGGCGTTTTCGGAAACCTTCGAAACTGATGAAAGAACTTGGAAAAATCTAAGGTAAATTATTCAAATAAATTATCAGACTAAACTAAAAGGTCCCAACCTTATACAATTCTATAAACTAACACTTATTTTTAATGTCCGTAACAATAGTCTATAAGTTAATATTACCTACTTATACTAAGAAAAGCGTAGTAGGATTTCAGTTTCCATAGGCCACTGTGCTTGGTCCATTTTATTCGATATCTACATACTTGTTTTTTAGGTATGAGGAAGCAGATAAGATTGTAGGTTTTAATTAACAATGAAAATTTAAGTTTCCACATTACTGGATACTTATTTTGAAATAAAATACTTTTGTAAAAGAAGCTCAAAAATGCTCGTTATTGCAGAAAAAAATCCTAATCCTAAACATCTTTTTTCCACAAATTTTCACTATTGACAAAAATAAGTTCTTAATACTTTCCTCTTAATATAAATTTATATTTTTTAAGATATTTCATATACCTACCACTAAAAACAATTAATATCGAATGTTTAAATTTTTTCGTAAAATTAATAAAAAGTTTGCCTTATGGTACGAACTTAAGTAGACACACTCTAATCTTGGTTTGTACCTCAACTGGGTCAGTTATTAAGTTTTTTAATGTTTAGGCTTTAGGCCTTTTTATTTTTTCGCTTTAATATAATTTTTATCACTATTAATACTTTTTAAACTTATCATTTGCCTGACATTTACAGTTCAAGCAAATTTTTAAAATAGAGGGTGACGCACACAGAAATCCTCTATTGGTTCATTGTGCTTTACCTCCAGCAAGATATTCATTAAATATATTTTACGGATGTATATAAAATATTATTGTATATAATGTTTTGTTACATAAATAAATCGTAAATAAAGTGTTAATTTGTTTTTATTCAAAAAAACAACGTAAATAATTTAAAAAATTATTTATTAAAAAACCCATAAATTTCCACAAATTTTGTTTCAATAATTTATATCTATAACACAGGTCACACGTAAAATCAAACCGAATAAAACACAAAACAAATATACAGCCACAACAATCACAAAACATCAGCCATCCATATTGAACATGTGAAATTCAAGAGTTTTGACATTTATAACAGCCAATAGCAAGCCGGAAAAACAACCTCCCATGCGCATGACGAGTAATCCCGCTGTGTTAAGTTAACCATCAAACCGGTGAAAGTTCGCAAGATATTTGGCTGATAGTATTGATTCAGACACAAAAATGTTACGTAAAAAGTGCGTACTAAAACAAAAAATTATAAATAAATCCATACTTTTAACCAAGCACGTCCTTTTTACCAACGTTAAGCAAGAATAAAATAAAACTTTGACGAGCTCTTTTGGTCGCTAAACACAATCACCAGTTGCAGGTGTGTGCCATTTCTTACTTGGTGGGGGTAAATCAACTGTTTCTCTCCCCTTGTCCATTCTCTTTGCGAACAAGTTGAAAAAGTGGCCATCGGGAAGTTGGGATGGCGCCACTGTAGCAAGTGGAGGGACTTTGGTATTTCTTTCCTTTTTTATTTTGTATCTATCTGTCCTTTTTCATTTTGTATCTCACTCTAATAGTTCATGCTCATTGGTTAAAAATTCTCCTCTGGCTACTGTGACGCCACCTTAAGTTGCTCCTTTCGATAGACACTTTTAAAACATTCAGATGGTTATCCTCCCCTCCACCATCCATACCTACTATAAGTCCTTATAAATAAATTAGTTTGACAATGAATCTCACACTTACATAAAAGAAAGTCACGCATTTTGCTGTTATTTGAAAACAACAATAGGGTTCTAAACCAAAAAGACTGTTGGGTATGTCATCATAAATATACCTTTGGATTAAAAATTTCTCCATGCAAAATTTAAAAGCTTTTACTTACTTGCTCGAAAACAATAAAAAACTCAAAGTTCTGAGTGTAATAAAAGTCCGGAGAATAGATCATGTTTTGCTTCATTTTGTCATGAATCATGTTTTGTTCAAAAAATACATTAAAATTGATGGCGATGACGGTTATTGAAAAAGGAAACCTCTGTAAAAAAAATAATTGATATTAGCATTAAGTTAATAAAATTTGTTTTTTCTATTTAGTGTTCAAAAATGGTGAAACAAGACCATTTATTTTAAAATATTGATCACCCTTTCACATGCAACCACAAACCCGTTAGGCATTATTAAAAATACTAATAGTTGTTAAACAAGAAGCCACTGCTTAACTTATTTCCATATTACAACCTTAGTAAATACTTTAATTACAATAAAAGTGCTAATAATGCTATTAGCATAGTAAATAGAATTAAGCTTCTTTTTATTTAATGTTTAAAAATGGTAAAGCAAAACAATTTATTTTTAAATATTGATGACCCTTTAACATGCAACTAAGAACCCAGTTAAGCATTATTAAAGTATAAAAATACCAATCGCTGTTACACAAGAAACCACTACTTAAATTATTTTTATATTACAACCTAAGTAGATACTTTAATTACAATTAAAGTGTTAATAATGATATTGGCATAGTTAATGAAATTTGTTTTTTCTATTTAGTGTTCGAAAATTGTAAAACAAGACCATTTATGTTTAAATATTGATGATCCTTTAACATGCAACTAAGAACCCGTTAAGCATTATTAAATTTTAAAAATACCAATAGTTGTAACGCAAAAAACCACTACTTAACCTATTTTTATATTACAACCTAAGTAAATACTTTAATTACAATTAAAGTGTTAATAATGATATTAGCATAGTTAATGGAATTTGTTTTTTCTATTTAGTGTTCGAAAATTGTAAAACAAGACCATTTATGTTTAAATATTGATGACCCTTTAACATGCAACTAAGAACCCGTTAAGCATTATTAAATTTTAAAAATACCAATAGTTGTAACGCAAAAACCACTACTTAACCTATTTTTATATTACAACCTAAGTAAATACTTTAATTACAATTAAAGTGTTAATAATGATATTAGCATAGTTAATGGAATTTGTTTTTTCTATTTAGTGTTCGAAAATTGTAAAACAAGACCATTTATGTTTAAATATTGATGATCCTTTAACATGCAACTAAGAACCCGTTAAGCATTATTAAATTTTAAAAATACCAATAGTTGTAACGCAAAAAACCACTACTTAACCTATTTTTATATTACAACCTAAGTAAATACTTTAATTACAATTAAAGTGTTAATAATGATATTAGCATAGTTAATGGAATTTGTTTTTTCTATTTAGTGTTCGAAAATTGTAACACAAGACCATTTATGTTTAAATTTGATGACCCTTTAACATGCAACTAAGAACCCGTTAAGAATTATTAAATTTTAAAAATACCAATAGTTGTAACACAAAAAACCACTACTTAACCTATTTTTATATTACAACCTAAGTAAATACTGTTAATAATGATATTGGCATAGTTAATGGAATTTGTTTTTTCTATTTAGTATTCGAAAATTGTAAAACAAGACCATTTATGTTTAAATATTGATGACCCTTTAACATGCAACTAAGAACCCGTTAAGCATTATTAAATTTTAAAAATACCAATAGTTGTAACACAAAAACCACTACTTAACCTATTTTTATATTACAACCTTAGTAAATACTTTAATTACAATTAAAGTGCTAATAATGCTATTAGCATAGTAAATAGAATTTAGTTTTTTTTTATTTAGTATTCGAAAATGGTAAAACAAGACCATGTATTTTTAAATATTAATCACCCTTTAACATGCAACTACAAATCCGTTAAGCAGTATTAAAGTATAAAAATACCAATAGTTGTTACACAAGAAAATACTGTTTAACTTATTTCCATATTACAACCTAAGTAAATACTTTAATAACAATTAAAGTGTTAGTAATTATATTAAAATAGTAAATTCAATTTAGTTTTTATATAGTGTTCAAAAATGGTAAAACAAAACCATTTATTTTTTAATATTGATCACCCTTTAACATGCAACCACAAACCCGTTAGGCATTATTAAAAATACTAATAGTTGTTACACAAGAAGACACTGCTTAACTTATTTCCATATTACAACCTAAGTAAATACTTTAATTACAATTAAAGTGTTAGTAATTATATTAGAATAGTAAATTCAATTTAGTTTTTTATTTAGTGTTCAAAAATGGTAAGACAAAACCATTTATTTATAAATATTAATCACCCTTTAACATGCAACTACAAACCCGTAAAGCATTACTTAAGCGTTGTTTGCTTCTCATACAATGATTAAAGTATAAAAATACCAATAGATATTACAATCTTAGTAAATACTTTAATTAATTACAATTAAAGTTTAAATAATGATATTAGCATAGTTAATAGATTTTATTTTTCGATTTAGTGTTCGAAAATGGTGAAACAAGATCATTTATTTTTAAACATTGATCAACTTTACCGTCCAACTAGAAACCCGTTAAGCATTATTAAAGTATAAAAAACTACCAATAGTTGTTACACAAGAAACCACTGCTTCACTTATTTTCATATTATAACCTTAGTAAATACTTTAATTATAATTAAAGTGCTAAAATTATTATAATCCCCAATTTTAAATTTTATTACAATGTATTGTATAAAATATTAAAAGTCCTAATATAAATTTATTAACTGTTTAATTTGTATTGTAAATATTGTATAAACTAATAAATATGGATAAAGCCTCGAATAAAGCTGCACGTACATATTTAATGTATTTAACATTTTGACATGTTATTGGATAAATTAAAATTTTATTTTATTTTAGTAAAATTATAATTATTTTGTTACTAATTAATTTAATATAAATACTATATGTTATATGGGTTCCAAAAAATAGAAAACTTGCTTAAAGGTTATTAAATTTACCGTCGCCATTTAATCAAGAACAATTGGAAATAAAATACCATGCCAATCGGCAGCAATACATGCATAATTCGTATTTTATAAATTTTTGTTTTTGTACTTTTCTTTATTTATATTAAAATTAATACAGGGGTACTTATAACAAAAATGTGGATATAATTGGTCTTTATTTAAAAAGTACAGAACCTAGGGTTTTTCAATTTATTCTAAAAAATTTAAAATAAAAAGCAACAAAGTTAACTGAGTAAATTTTTGAAGACACCCCATTATCAATACAATCCATGTTAATTTCTGATATTTAATTTACAAAAAATTATGTCAACATAATACAGTTATTTAAGAGGCGTTTGCTAGAGTTTCTACATACAGTGTGTCCAAAATTGAAAGGGAATGTTTTGGGATATTGGAAACTAGAATAGAAAGATGGTTAAATGGGAAAAGTTGTGGACCATTCAATGGTTAATCGAATGCCGTTTTAATGACGGCTGTATCTTGTTTTGTTTTTGAGATATTTTGGAAAAACTAAAAATGTGTATTTTAGGAAAGTCCTGAAGGTTTTTATTTTAAATAATTTTTGGAATCTCTAAACACATTATTAAGGCAACTTTTTAGGAGCAATGCATTTCTGTATTCAGATTTTAATTTCGACGTTTCGGTTTTGAGATACCATCATCAACTTTCGTTCTTCTTATGACCGCCATTTAATTTTTTTGCACATTTTTAAAGAACGTTTTTTCCTTTACAATGATGTTTATCACTCTATGGGTATTTTTAATTTTTATATCAAAAATCGTCAAAATTAATTTTTGTTATTTTTATTTTATTTCCCATAGCATAACATAGTTGAAAAACCAAATTTTACTCACATAATAATCTGTAAAAAATGTTCTCTACATTTATTGCCAATGTCCTATTTTAAATTATAGCATGTTTTTTGCTTTTTTATTTATTAATTACCATAGTTATCTTTAAAAACCAATATTTTAATAAAGTTTTACTCTTTAATGGCAGCTCAAGTATTATAAAAATCGGGTTAACTTAAAATCTGCAAAATGTTTAATAATTAAAATGTTTTTCGTATTACAATTCATATTATTTTTTAAAACTAATATTTTATTTGGCTTTGTTTAAACTTTAATATACAATTAAATTTTTACCTATTAAAAATAAGTGAAGAGAACATTTTTTTTGAAAACTAGTATGTAAGTATAATTTAGTTTTATAATTGTGTTCGTGACAATTTGGAGATTATGAATTAGGTTTTGTATGGATAATAGATAATAAAAAGCGTGTTAAAAAATGTTTTTGAGCACATAAACCTATTTCTGGTGGAAAGGTTACAGCTTGATATAATTAACACATATTTTAATATGCCGATGCATACAAGGTAAATATACATCTTTGTTTGGGTACATAAGTTAATAAAAGTTACAAAAACACTTGCATTACCTTTTCCAATATAGGTCCTTATAGGATATTGAATGGCAATTGTTACGAGAGCTAATGGCTTGCGTAGTCATGACCAACTGGAACAAAAAATGAATTTTGACGATTTTTGATATAAAAATTAAAAATACCCATAGAGTATATGTAATGTAATGTATACATCATTGTAAAGGGAAAAGCGTTCTTTAAAAATGTGCAAAAAAACAAAATGGCGGCCATAAGAAGAACGACAGTTGATGATGGTATCTCAAAACCGAAACGTCAAAATTAAAATTTGAATACAGAAATGCATTGCTCTTAAAAAGTTGCTTCAAAAGTGTTTTTACAGATTACAAAAATTATACAAAATAAAAAAACTACAAAACACTTACTCTATAATGCACATTTTCAGTTTTTTCAAAACAAGTCTAAAACCAAACAAGATACAGCCGTCATGAAAACTGCATATTAGATTAACCATTACATGGCGCACAACTTTTCCTATTTAACCATCTTTCTATGTCTTATAGTTTCCAATATCCCAATACATTTCCTACCAATTTTGGACACACTGTATATTTTATTATTATTCTGTAATTTATTTTATAAATATTGAAATTAGGGCATTGGGTTAAAAATATGTATAAACGAAAAGCAAAATATTTAAAAATTTGGTAGACTTACAAAATACTAAATTTTCTTTAATTTAAAAATTGCTAACAAAAGCATAAATATAATTTTTTAAAGTAAAGAATAGGTAGAGTAAATAAAGGACTGTTAGTGGTTAAAGAAAGACGGACATGATTCGACTATACAGGGTGTTGGCTAATTAATGGTTCACAGAAAAACCACAGATTCCTTATGCCAAAATATTAAGATTAAACCACACATCATGCCTATATGCAAAAGTTGATAAATAAGGAAGATACAGGATGTCAAATGTAATTTTTTTATATATTTTGCTAACTTTTGATACATTTTGAATATTTTTATAAAACTTGGTATTTAGGGGTTTTTTGTCATGAGCTATTCAGATCTAATATTCATTTTTATATGTAAACCAGAGGCAGGCTGTCTACACGATTTAACTTTCACTTTGACATCATGTATTCTCCTTATTATTACCTTTTGGATATAATTATCTTTAGTTAAATATTAAACACTTTTAGAAATCAACATTGTGTGTGTTTAAACCAGTTAATTAGGGATAAATTACCTATGACGCTGAAGATGGCTTTTTATACAGGGTGTCCACGGATGGACTTACCTATACCTGAAAAAAATATTATTTCGAAAAAAGTTAATTCTTCACAAAAATTTTGGCTTTGTCTGAATTGGTAAAATCTATAATAAAAATTGCCCTCTAATATACAGGGTGGTTCAAAATTGCAAAATATTTATTTTGAAAAATAAAAAACTAAAAATGGTATTTTTAAAAATTAATTAATAATAAAAAGCATATAAAAGTAATAAAAAAATCCAATGCATTTTTTATTGTTTATCATTACAGACCTTGTTTGCTCATAAATAAAAAATTGGTATTTTAAAACTTCTTTTGCAACAAGGAACCATATTGTGTTTTAAATGTATTAAATTGGATGAGATTTTTGACGCCCTCCAATATTAAATTAAGGACATGTAAAAGTAACTTTAGGGCTATTTTACTCATAATATAAAGTGCCCGCCAAAGAGTTGGATACATTTGATTTTTTTTTTTTTTTAAATTATTTAATAAATACTTTTTTGGCAATCACCTCTACTATATCGACTAACCCGAAATTAAATAATGACATTCAGGTCTTGGGCGTCGGTTGGGAAAATAATTATTAAAAATTGAATTAAAATATTAATAAGTATGATAATTTGGCTTGAAATCTAAAAAAGTATTTTAAAAGGTTTCGAAATTAATTTTAGACCGATGTGCAAAATAAAATGTTAACTTAAATAAATGTGTTTTTTCAATGAATTAATTTTGTTAAAATGTATGTAAAAAGTAACCCAAAAGATAACGATTGATATAACAATAAATTATTTTTTTAACTCTTTTAAAATATTTAAAAACATTTATAACCGTTTTTATTTATGTGCCAAAATAACATTTTTATATCTTTGAATATCTCAGTATGATTAGACAATTCTTTTTACCGCTTAATAAATATTATCAAAAACAATTATAGTTTCACTATATTATTTAAAAAATATTTTCTTTTACTAAACTGCAAAAAATACAGGGTGTTTTCTAATAACGGTACGAAACTTATAGGTGTGATTCATGAAAAAACGTTCACATAAACATATGTTTGAAGTTGCTTCCTTACTGAGATACAGAGCTTAATATTTTTATTATGCTTAAGCCGATTTGCGTAAAATTTGGTAAATATAATAAATAATAAAACAATATAATATAATTAAAAATATTAAGGCGCTTATTTAGCCCTAACCAAATTGTGATTATTGGGTCCAGTGGCGTTTAGTGGGAACCACAACCTATATTATTGATAAAAAAGTACGACATTGACTTTCGAGAAAAAAAATAAAGTTACTTTGAGGGATACTAAAAATATCCATAAACAGCATAAAATAAAATCCAAAATTAAAAAATAAACAATTTTGACCTTAGTAGATAAGGAAAATGACGATTTTTAATTAAATACACAACTGCCTATTTATTCTATGTCTATGGGTACTTTTTAGAAAAAATTAAAGTGGCTTTAATCTTTTTCTCGAAAACAAAGCTTATTACAAAAAAATACGAGAAACTAAAAAGTTGTATTATTAATTGCTCAACTATAAAACTATCTAAAAAAGTCAGTGGCTTACTGCCCAGTGAGATGCCACTGGACCCAATAATAACAATCTAGTTGAGGCTTAATAAGCGCCTTTTTACTTTAAATAAATGTACTAAATTTTATCCAGATCGGACAAAGCATATTAAAAATATTTTTAAAAAATCTTAAATTTTAACGCCCTGTATCTCAGTAAGGAAGCAAGTCCGGATATATGTTTATAAATACTATTTTTCATAAAATAATATAAGGAATTACACCTTGAAGTTTCGTACCGTTGTTAGAAAACACCCTGTATATTTTTTAAAATATTTTTTATTTAACGTTGTCTTTAATTTTTCCTAAAAACGAGAACCAATAGGAAAAAAATTATAATATACCTGTGATTACATTTTAATGCTTTTTAATTAACTAGTTTTAAAAATATATCTTTCTATTTTTTTAAAATTTTTCTAGGTATAATTGTCGCGATTTTGTACCACCCTGTATATCCTAAGGTAATTCTTATTATAGCTTTTAGCATTTCAGTTAAAGCAAAATTTTATTGAAATTTGGAAATAATAAAAAAATACAGGTACAGTTAAGGTTCATCCGAGGACACTGTCACAAATTATCTGACACTGTAGAATCAAAACATATCCGTCTTTCTTTAAATACTAACAACTAAAATATAGAGATAGTAGTGCAAGACAGTCCTTCATTTACCCTAAATATTGCTAACGCCACTGAGAGCATGGACTACTTTATTTCTCTAAAAAATAAGGGTTAGAAATAACTTGTCTAGTGTAGTTTTATTAGAATTTCAATATTATTTAAACCATCATTTTGTTCTAAATTTAGATAACCTGACAATTTTAAAACTTTTTTGCAAGCTTGTCAATACTTGTCGTTTTAACTTAAAAGTAGTACTAGGGATTCAAATTACGAAACAATGCAACATAATGTTGCAACAAGGTCAAACAGCTGATGATAAAATCGGGTATCTAGTTCAAAAAATATTTATAGAAATTACCCGACTTTTATTGCGTAAATCGTATATTTTTGAATATTTACACTTAAACTGCAGACACATCAAAATCGACTCTGTACATTTGCCTTTATTGCAGAATTTAACAAAATCCATAATGACAACCTCTTAACGCAAGTTGTGGCCTGACTTCTGTTTTATTTTTTGTTTCATTCATCCAAGTAATCATAAAAAATATGTTAAATATACAATACTTTTTGCAACGACAACAAGAAGTTTGTTTAGATCTATTTTACAACCGTTGGGGTACCAAATTATTGGGAACAATATGCTCTTTTAGGATTTGCTAATAGGCCTGTCTCGTTCTGTTAAAAAATGGAGTTTTAACCAAAAACCGGATTTTGCAAACTTTTACCCCGCCCTGGAAAACCGTTAAAAAGAAAAAGACGATTCAAAATTTTCCAAAGGTAAAATTAGGCGTTTTATAATGGCACTTTGGATTGGTATTTCAAAAATTAAATTTTTGACGGCAGAAGTTTCAAAAAATTACATGTGCCACTGTATTTAGAATGGTATATCTACCAAAATATGATAAATTATACCGGTGATGCCAATTAAAATAGGCATTTTATTGTCATCAACAATTATTTCAAATATCGAAATGCTTTATTTAATTTTTTTATTCTTAGAGGTTAAAAAGATATAGCGCGGAACCACCTGTAAGAAACACCCCGTATGGTATAAACTGATTACAAAAGCCGTTAACCACGAAAAATCATTGGGCGCACAACGGACGTGAGGTGGGTTCGAATCCTGCTGATGCCAAATGCTTATTAATAAGTTGGTCGGAAACCAAAGGACTAGGGCGCCGGAACCCGGAACACATTTTGCCGTGTCCTGCGCAACCGTAGACATTTAGACCCCACTCAATTGGTACGTTCGTTAGTCCTCCTGGCTGGGGACGGGGTCTTAAGTTGTCGCGCATAGGACCGTGGTTCGGAACACACGTTAAGCTGTAGGTCCCGTCTGACAATAAGCCGAGTGGTTTCAGTGCATGAGTTATCCCGACCTTATTGTAGAGTCTTAAGTCTAACCACAAAATAACGCGCTTGCCGTTTGTATCGTAGTGAAAGAAGAGATTTTTTTAAATATCAGGAGGCGTGCAAAATTTTTACATCACCTCGTATAGCACAAACGCTTACAACAATCCTCGGCATAACTTGAATACCATAAATTCCTGGATCTCAGGTTGAACGCTTCACGACCTCAGTCCATTGTAGCTCTGGATTTCTGATTCTATTATACCCTATGAACATTAATTACCCCTCGCCTCAACGTATGAAGCGAGGGTGATAAATGAGTTCCGTTTGATTTAAATTTATGACGATATCGAGGCAAAGTAATAATTCAAAAATTAAAAGGCTTTGAATCCAAAAATAAATTATGCTTTTTAATGTCCATAAAATACAGATTTTGATTTTAATCATTTATATTTCTAAATAAACCGAAATATTTATTTGCTTGGTCCGGTTATCAACTGTTAAATAAATAGACTGGGAGGTAGGGGCGCCAAAGTATTAAAAATGATTCTTATGGAATTTTTTTCGGAATTATGTACATAAATAAATGCTGATTAGGTACGACGATATATGATGCCAGCTTGTATTTTGGCAAGAATTTTTTAAACTGCAATTGTTTAAGCAATTAAGAATTTTTCTTTTGAATCAAATAAAATTTTATCTATTTTTTTAAATATATTTCAACAGAAAATGACTCCTTACATTTTTTTTCACAAGAATTAATATTTATTAAGTTGTAATCGTTTAAAAATTCAAAATGAGCGATTTAGCGACTTTATCATTTAAATGATGCATGACAATACAAAAAATTTCACATGATATATTAAAAAAAAAAAAAACTGAACAGAACTAACCATAACCCCTAGTTATTTTTTTTTTTAAATTATTTAAATAAAACTGTTTTTTTCGTTCATTCATAAATTGAATCAGACCGTGAAAGTATAAAAAAGATTGACACTCTTTGCCTTAAGGCCCGCATTTATTTGTTTAAATTATTACAACTTGATAAATATAATTTTTTAAACAAATGTAGAGAGTCGTTTTTGGTTAAAAAAATAAAAAAAAAAGATTTAATGCAAAAATCTTTAAAAATTTTCTGATCAAAATACAAGCTGAAATCGTGTATCGTCAAAATCAGCATTTTATTCTAAATATAATTCGGTAAAAAAAATCCATTGGAACAATGTTTGATTTATTGGCGCCCATACCTCCTAATTAAAAAAAATGTTTAACCAATTTGTTTAAGGTAGTACTACCGGTGTAAGAATTAATGTTCAGAAAATTATGAAACTTAGCATACTGGTAACTTTATAATAAGAATATCAATCAGTTAAATTTTTAAAGGTCTACAGAGAACGGAAAAAAAGTTTTAAATATTATAACATAATAGCTTTTAACATTGATCCTTAAGGGAAATCGCAGATTTTATTTTACTTCAAAAAACTGATGTTCAGATTTCAATTAAAGTTGTACCAACGAAAGAAAAAACAATTCTGAACATTTTGGCTTATTAAAATCCGACCATCAGAGCTTGTGATAGGAGTAATTAATAAATAATCTATGTGACTGACATGTGGCAACGCCGCGCCGCCAAAACGTTATGTTACGCCCGAAAAAGTTTCTCAAATACGGTATATGGGGACATAAAATTGATGATAGTCCAATACGTTTTTCGGTTACAAGATCCAAGGAGTGATAATAAATATTCGCAATAATTAGAAAACATGTTTTTTCCTAGTGTTTTTAATTGAACAGTTCGACGAGCATAAATCCGATGTATCAATATTTACGTTAGTTTGACAGGTTAGGTGATAGAAACATTCCATGATTATCCTTAAATTTATGTGCTACTTGATCTTGGTTTACAAATTTGTTATTTTTTTTTCAATTACTATTTTGCCTTTTTAATAATACATATATTTTTTCTGGTCTTATGATAAGGGTGGTTTAGAGATTTTATTAGTAAATTTAGTAAATTAGTAAATTTAAAACCGATAACTTGTTTAAAAGGGCTTGTGCAGTAGATTTTTGAGCATGATTTTTATTGTTTTTACACAGCGTTGCCAAATATAAATACCACGGTAGTCAAATTACCTTAGAGTCATTTGACTCTTGTGGTATCGGTAGTACTACCTAAATGTCAATTTAAAATTTCAAAGCTGGTTGTAAATGTTCCTTAGTTTCACATAATTTACGAAAACTCTTGGTTTTTGTGGTATTCAGATGATAATATTGAATTTTTATTGAATATTAATATAACCGTATTATTTATAGTCCCTGGGCCATTAATGAAATTGGCTAAGGGTACATCGTTATACTGAATCCGTCAACCGATCGGATAAAACTTAATCCGACAGAAAAATGTGATATACACGTTTTAGATTGAGTAAGGGATTGGATCAAATGCCATAGCTACGTTACAACTAATACGCAAACAGGATAATAAGTGGCAGCAGTCAGAGTAGGCAAAAGAGGCTTAGCCTCTCCATAAAATTTGAAGCTATTTATCGCAATATAATTTCAAATTTAACCATAAATGCGGCAATACACAATTTTTGTTGGCATTTAGGCAAATATTACGTGCTTTGCTTTAAATAGGTGCGATACCCAAAAAAATTTCCGGCCTTTTCTGTGTGTATGACTTTAGCCTCCTCTGTTCTCCAATGCACGAGCCGCCACTGAGAATAATACCTTAGTTTTGCACTATTGTTTAGTAACAAAAACTCTGAAGTTTAAGTTACGAAACACAAATTAGTAAAATGGTAGAGGTAACGGCAAAAATTACTTTTGTTACTTAAACCACAAAATAACTAGTCGTTGCTGAAACCCTTCTTAGCGAAAAAGCCAGTAAGTAATGGGAGAAGTTTTCATTATTTATGTCTGACTGTATCTAAAGAATACATAAATAAATCTCTGACTCTTATCTACACACCAACAATATAAGAAAAATAAATAGTAATAAGTAAAAGGACTTACTTTTATACACATTGTCATAAAATATCGGTATTGATGAAACTTTAACTTAAATTGATTTTTTTAATTATTAAAGTGAAAAAATATTTAATGGTAGAAGAGCCCAAGAGGGGATTTCGGGATTTACTACAGCGCAGCAAACTAATATACCGGAGGATACCGTGTAATCAGTTAAATATCTTTACCAAATATGAGCTCCGTATACAGGGCCGATTATAATAAACAAAAATATATCCATCAGAAATTGTGGAGCGCATCAGATTAAAATAGGGTGAGGTAATTACATCCTAAACAGTGTATATTCCACTAATCTGACAATTTGAGAGTGACGTTTATTAAACAGAGGGCTACAAAAAACTTTATTTTAACATTTTCAAGAGTGGCTATTTTTTTTCGAAAAAAATAATTTAAGGATAACGAAAAATAAAATGATCCGATACGATCTTAACGATTTCCACAAGCCGAAATAATAACAGTATTTTTTTGACATAAATATACATATTTTTAAATTTATAGTTGCTTCTCCCACCGATCAAAAGGTATAAATTATATACCATTCTTTTTCTGCTTATCATTCTAGCTTTGAATCAAGTCCCTAGATGCTCAGTAAGTCTCTCATGACACTGAGTCAGTGTATATGATCCCCATTTAGCATCGTGGGCTCCCCTACTATAATGTGGGAGTGGGGTTACAATTATTTAAAAACTCCAATAAGTACTTAATCAAACAATATTTATATTACATAAAAAGCTTTATTTTTATCTAAATAGTTTAAATTAAATATAAAAAATGCACAAAAGTCAGTGACATACATTTTTTTGTCCTTTTCTGAAATATTTATTAAGGTGTCGCTTAAAACGACCCCTGAACTTAATATTTTTATATAAGTTAGATCCAAGTTAATTACTTAATAATAAAAATAACTCTGTCAAATTTTATAAAATTCTGCTAAGGAATATTTAATATATTAATAAAAAATGGTGAATACCATGTATCCTCCAAACAATTAATTTCCGAACCTATTTTTATATGGATTTCTTTTCACCAAGAGTACGAAACACTCTGTATATTAAAAAACATTTAAAAATACCCTGTTCACAGTGAACAACTAAGGAAAAAAGTTAACATGCATTTTTTATTATTTATCATAGAAGGAAAAACAGCTCTAGATTTTAGCTCGAGGTTGTGTTGTCCCCCTACGCGAAAGGAAGGGAGACAAAAACCCAGAGTTAAATTCTAAAACGAAAACGACGACTTAGGCCCTGTTGTACAAAGCAGGCTCTAAACCAAGGTTAGTTTATATTTATAAGGTTGCGACACATCCTCAACTTTCAGGCGGTTCGATGTCGGGGACGCAAGGAAGGGCACTCCACGGTGAAAAGTTGGCAAAACTGGGTAAAATCAAAGATGATAATCAATCCAGTGGCGTCTAGAATTTGCGCATTTCATTTTGCATTGTTTTGAAAGTGATATTTGTTGAAACATGTAATTCCAAATGTTTTTTATTTAAAGTAAAAGAATTTACAACTTAATAATAATTAAAAACTGTTGTGTAAACCGTTGTTCTACTAATACAAATAAACTGTATATCTCCGGCACTGAACAACATGGCCGAAAAATGGGAGATGTGACGTCATAACACGTCACAGCAATATGGCCAAATGTCGCGACCCTATAGACCGACTTTGGTGAAAACTGAGTTCTACTCAAGGTTAATTTGTATATACTTGGAATAGGTTGCGACACATCCTGGACTTTAAGCGGTTCGAGGTCAGGGACGCAAGGAAAAGCACTGTACCGGAAGAAGTTGGCAAGACTGGGTAAAGTCATTATATTTTGACAGCTGATGATTAATTCAATGGCGTCTAGAATTTGTGCTTTTGTTTTGCATTGTTTTTAAAGTGTTATTTGTGGAAAGATGTGATCCCAAATGTTTTTTATTTAAAGTCAAAGAGGTTGCGACTTAATAATAATTCAACAGTGTTTTGTAAACGGTTATTCTAATAATACTATAAACTGTATTTCTCCGGCACTGATGAACATGGCCGAAAAATGGTCACTGCGACGTCAACACACGTCAAACCAATATGGCCGTATGTCGCGACCCTATATAGAGGGACTCTGGTTCTACTAAACTGAGCTAAGCAGAAATTAAAATAAATTGAGATTTTACGAAAAGTCCAAAGGCCTGACTTCAGTTTAGTAGAGTTTGAACCTGCTTTGTACAACTGGGCCTAAATGTTAAAAAAATATTACAATATATTATATTATATTATAATTCATGTAAAATTTGAAGTTTTAAACTAGTGTCGTATGTAAAACGACAATGACACCGGCGTCTCCATGAAAACCTTGAAAGTTAATAATAAATATCTTTTAATTTAAATATGTGATTTGACGGATTTAAATTAAAAATATGGAACTTTCTGGTTTTTAAGTAGTTATTTTGAATAATATATACGTAAGTTAAGAAAATGTCTGATTGTCAGGGCCGTATTATCCATTAGGGTGACTAGGCTACAGCCAGGGCGCCATGAAAAATAGGCGCCAGACAGGGGAGTAATACGCGCTAGACAGGGGAGTATTTAAAAACTTTAGGTTGAGTGGGGATTTTTGGTGAATAATAAGGTGCTTTGAAAAGAAATAGGCAAATAGGCGCGAAAAGAAAGGAATAAGCTTTTTTTGCTCTTTTAAAATTTTTTGGTGGAAAATAGGCGCTCCGAGAATTCTAGCATAGGGCGCTTCAAACAGTTAATACGGCCCTGATTGTATTTTTAAAATAAATAAAATGTAAGTTTTGGTTATTACTAAATAGTCTAAAATTAAATATCTACCTTTACTAACGTGTATGTACTGTATAAGCAATAGATAAAGGTATAAACGGTCAGTAAAGCAACAACAAAGGATGTACGTGAATCATCCAATACGAAATGTTTAATATACATGCCGGTATTTACGTTAGACTGTCTCTTTTCCTCAAATTGCCAATGTGTTATGTTAATTCGCTGATCCGGTATATCGGGAAAAAAGTACACACTTTTCCCGGGAAAAAAGTAATTACACAAAAGTCACATTTTAGTACCTGTCAACAGAGATAAAATATTTTTTTGTGAAGAAAAAAAAAAGGCTCTCTTTTATAATTGAAAAATTTTAAAGCTTTTTACGGCAATGTTTTTAAATTATTTGGTAAAGCGGCTTAAAAGCTTGAACTGAAAAAAGTTGTTAACAATTTTTAGGGACTTTTTACAAAAATGTTTTTGTATTGGTTTAAAGTTCTTTTATTAACGTTCACCCCAATGAACGCAATAATTAATTCTTTACTTTCGCTTTGGGCAGAAAATAGTTCATCAAATATTTTCTTATTAATACCTTTTTTCAATTTTCCAAGTAATGTTAAAATTATAAATTGATTTAGCTAAATAGAATTTTTAATTTAGTAATTTAAAAAATTTAAACAGTTAATAAAAATTTAAATTTAATTACGTATAAATTAAAATAATATATATTTTTTGAAGTAACGTAAATTAATAAATTACTTTTGGTAATATTTTGTAAATTATTGCATATGTTTAAAATTATTGGCATGTCTAAAAGTTTCCAAAGTTTTTTAAAAAAAGTAACATTCATTAACACGTCGACCAATGGCGCCCTTAGCAGCAACATTTTCATTGACACAAAGCGGGATAAATAAAATAAAATGATAATAAAAGTTTAGTTGTCTATATACAGGGTGTTCCTTAACTACGGTATAAAACTATAGGGGGTGAATTCTTATGTCATTTTACGAAGAAAAGTTTCTATAAACATATGTTCGAACTTGTTTTATTTCTGGGGGACAGGACGTGAAACCTTTAACCGATATGGATGAAATTTAATACACCTATTAAATGTAAGATGGCGCTTGTAAAGCTCTACCTGTTGGGTCCAGTGGACACCACAGCCAAAATTATTGAGCAAATAGTGCGTTACTAAATTTTTATAAAGTGCTTATATTTTTTTTCGATTATATAAGTAAAAATTAAACTTTTTAGTCCCTTAAATTTTCTTCCTATCTTGCTTTGTTTTCAAAAAAAAAAAAAAAAGAAGTGTGGCCATGTTAGGTAATACTAAAAGTATTTATTAACGGCATAAAATAAAAAAAATATGACTTTAGTAAATTTAAAAATGACGATTTCCGATTAAATGCACGACTTCTAATTTATTTTAAGGCTAATAATCGTTTTTTTTTATTTTTGTTTTTCTTTATGTTTCCTATGGGCACCATTTAGAAGAAATTAAAGTGGCTTTAATTTTTTCACAAAAAAAAGGTAGATATGAAGAAAATTTAAGAAACTAAAAAGTTGCATTTTTGATTGCTTAAGGACGTTCTGAAGGAGTTCTGCGACCGTTAAAGTCTCTAGAGGTAGGTGTCGACAGTTAGTTATACATTTATGTTCTCCTCCTATTGTAGAGAATATATTTGTTTTGGAGTTTTTGATGTTATATATTTACAGTTATACATTTATGTTCTCCTCCTATTGTAGAGAATATATTTGTTTTGGAGTTTTTGATGTTATATATTTACTTTCAAATAATTTACAATAATGACTTCATAATAAAGAATGGCAGATTTGTTCGAAAACAAAATGAAAAAAGTAATAATAGTCCAGATGCAAAGAATAAAGCAAACTAATGGTATGGTTTTGTAAAGTGTATCCTAACTATGTAAAAAACACACTACCGGGCCAAAATGCGTTAGGGAGTGAAGGTGGGGTGGTTTTTATGGGTAAAAATGTTTTTTTGCAATTTCAAGCTTAATAATAACTTCTATTAAAAAATGGTAAATGTAAAAGTTGTCGAAGTTAAAAAACCTACAACTTATGTAATAACTAGTTTTACCGTAACCTCAAAAATTTTCTAAGACAGTAGAAAAACGGTTTTTTTTGGTTTTTCATTTTTATTTCTTACAAAAATAGCTAAATAAACAAGTTTGCATATATAAACGCTATTTTTAATTTAAAAACATTTTTATATGTAAAGATTTTTGATATTGTAAAAATAATAGTACTTTTCTCTTGAGCAAAATTCACATTTTTTGAGTTACCTCGTATACAAGTACCGCTCATATGTGTTTTTTTAAAGTAAAACGTTTGTTGTATTCCTAATTATTGATTTTCAGTTTTTGGTAAAAATTCTTAGAAAAGTTAGTTCATTATTTAATAAACGTGCCCTAAAACGTCCGCAGAATAGGACTTACATGTTAAATATGCAAATTTTTAAAGCTTATGTCGTGAAATTTAGTTCCGCAGAAAGAACACTTATAAGTATGTGTATACAAAGTCGAAAAAAATCCCAAAAAAGTGATTTTTTGGGATTGTTTCTAATCGAAAAAAGTATAAAAACTTTATAAAAAGTCAGTCCCCTACTTTATTTTTTCTTAATAATATTGGCTGTTGCGCCCACTGAGATGGCACTGTACCCAATAATCTTAATCTGGGCAAAGCTAGCACCTTATTATATTAAATTAGTGTACCAAATTTCATTTAAATCGGTTAAAGGGTTTTTAAGAAACTGAAAAAATATTGGCTTTTTAAAAACTGTAACACCTTGTATTTCAGAAATAAAACAATTATGTTTATGAAAACTTTTTTATAAAACAACAATAAAATCACCCCCTTAAGTTTCGTAACGTAGCTAGGAAATTCCCTGTATATTTTTTATTTTAGTTATACAGAAATGTATTTATTATTAATTATAAGTGACTCTAAAAATAACTGTAAAAAGTAATATTTTTTAATGTATTTTTATATTTTTTCATATTAACCCTAATACTTAATAGGTAATATTTTTTACAATAGGTTTAAAATGAGAAATGCAGAGATTTTCCAAAAAGCAGGACATTTTTAAAAATCGGCGGGACAGTCTACCAAAAGTGTCCCGCCAAAATCGGAATGTGTGCTCACTTTACCCTGGTCGCAGGTCTCTTTTTTCAGGAGCGGGCTTAAACCCCATTTTATAAAGCATATTTGCTAAAAAACACTAATATCTCTTATATGCTTAAGTTAATAAGGGGTTTAATACCGTCTTGGTAGTTCCCTTCCCCATTTGCACAACTGAGTTCAACGCTTTTTTACACTTTGAATTTATTTTATTATGAATTTATGCCATGTTACAGTAAACGTAACATCAACTAAACTTAAAGTCAAGTTACCTTTGAATTCGCCAATATTTTCTTTAGTTCATGTGTAACTAATTTTTAAATTTGATTCTTTTCGAATAAATTTATTAAACTTTACAGAAAATTAATAGTAATAATTTATTTGGATAATTGGAAATTTATAAATGGAATTTTTACTGTTTTAGTATTATTTCTACAAATGTAACTAGGGGAAACTGGCCTAAAATGGCATATTCAGGTTAAATGACACAATTCATATTTTTTAATTTCACGCCTTAGCAGCGACTTCTTAAAGGTGTTGGAGCGTGTAATATGATCGCTGCAGTTGATATCGAAATTACCGTTCAGGTGCATGTCCCTGATTTTTTTTGCATGACATTTCAAGTTCAATTTTCAATACGCCAACCGCAAAATAACTGTAGTCAATTTAGAAGTTGTGTATTTAGTTACATGGTTTTGTTACAAATTTTGTTATTTCTTTTATTGAAACACAATAATTTGGGTATGTTTATTTATAAATATGATTACTATTGGTTTATTTATCCTCTTAAAATTAAGGCATGTTTGTTAAAGTATGTCATTTAGGCCATTTTCCTCTACAGTGTATTTTCTAAAAAATCCTTAATATATGGGTGCATAAATTTTTGTTGCAATATATTGGCCGTGCTACAATATTTAAAAATAGTTGATAAATATATCTAAAAACTAGTCCCTGGGCCAGTAATAAAGGGGACTTCATGATAGGAACACTTTTAAATTTTTTTAGGGGTTTCTTACAAAGTTATGAACATGAGCGTTGAAAGGAGGAGGGTAAGGGGGTCAATTGAATAGGGTATATAAGAAAAAGTAGTTTCTTTTGGAAAGACCTTCTTTTAAGGATGTATAAAGCATTCATACTAGACTAGCTTCTAAATTGCTAAAAATCCTTGTTTTTACTTAAAAAATCCCTTTTTCCCTTTGTCATCAAAGTACCCAAAAAAAAGAAAAAAAAAAGAAAATCTTTGGTCTCTGGTAACACTGTATGACTGGTTGCACAAATGCTTTCAATGTTGCCAATAATTTATTTAGTTTTGACTCTTTAGATCTAGCCGTTAAATAAATGTTCTTTAATTAAAACACTGCAACGATTTTTGGTGTTGGCAACACTATATTTGATTTTGAATATTAAAAACATTGTGTGTTATGCAAATTGCGCATGTCCAGAAATGTAGTGCAACTCGCCCAGTGTGGGTTCAAAAATTCGTGCGCAGGTATGTATATTAAAAATACGGTGGTTTCTAATAGCTAGCCGTTTTACTTTTAAAATCATTGGACAGAGAGGATAACTAAATGGCAAAATTAGTTTGTATAAGTCTTTGATCACACAATAAAAATTCTATATTAAATGAAAAAAAGTTTTACACACTTTTTAATACATTTAAACTTAATGAAGAACTTAGAGAAATTAAAAAGAAACTTGCTGCATACAGACGACATTTTATGAAAGGCTTTCATCAACAAGACCCTATACTTTAAGAAATTACTAAAGGTGTATTAAGGGTTAAAATGTATGCACTGTAGTAGCATTTTAGAGAAATTAGAAAACGTTTCATCCATTCGCCATTTTTAGAGCACGAATTTAGGAAAGGAAACATTTTAATTTTAGGTCCTATTTTTAAAACCTCCTTAAAAAGGATTGTCTTAAAGTACAAGATGTTTTTAAAAGATTTTTTGGCACATATTTTTATTAAAGCGTAAATAAATTAACACCTCCATACAGTTGTCTTTTTTATAAACAGAATGTCCGGAAAGTTGGGGTCGTAAATGATAGGGGTGACAAAGTGAGCCAAAGTAATATTAACACTTTATATAAAAAAAAGTTATATCGCGTTTTCTTAGGGAGTTATTTTAAATTTAGATTTCAAAAAGAATCAATTTATTCATATATCTTTTAAACTGCTAGAGTATCAATAATATTTGGGCAACCTAATAACTTCATTTTTTTTTAAAGTAAACGACTGTTTAATTTGTCGGGATAATACAGAGTTTTGACAGAGGTGACATGTAAATGCAAACATTACTTTTAATGTTTAATCTCTTTATAATTTTTTCACAAAAAAATATACCTTATTTCAGTAAATGCCTTGAACCGTCGCGTCGCATTAAAAACATACGTATACCAACGATTTCATTGTAATAAATATTACGGCAATTTAATTAAATTATCAAAAAAACCTCAACTTTATTAAATTTATCATATTTTTATAATTCTCCAAAACGATTTTTTTAACGCTAGTATTAAATTCTAAACGCAGTTTAACTTTTTAAATATAATATATTAATATTTTGTGATCTCACACCATTTTTGGTAAATTTTTTCAGTTAATTTAAATCTCTCACCATACCAACTTTTACATGACTTATATATATATTTTTTGGACAATCCACAAAGGCTAAAAGCATAAATACTAATGTACCGTGGGTGTTTTAAGCGAGATAAGAGAAAGTTTGTTAACACGGAATTTACAAACTTAAAGATTTGGAGAAAATGAAAGATTCCCGTCGGCAGCAGTTCCCGTATTCTAGAAACTCTAGGGATGAAAAAGCGAACAAAGTGAGAAGTTCGGGACTTGTCCAGTTGTACCGTATAGGGATGCATACGTGCGGCACCACAAGTTTCTCTTCTGGGAGTTGCAAGTGAAAGGAGTATACTGGGTAAGCCGCAGAAGCTGTGATTGTATCTAAAAAAGGGAGATATATTCCCTACAGCTCGACGATGGACAAGAGAAGAAAATCTTTCAGTAAGTAAAGGATCAACAATAAGAAAAACAGCTCTTCTTTAAATGGATTCAAAAATGCTGAGGGTTAGTTCTAGTTAGTGAAAAAAACGGATTTTGCTTAATAAACAAAATTTTACTTATCACTGTAAAAATCAACTTGTTTATTTATTTTGTAAAATTTAGTTTATAAATTAATAACTAAAATACCCTTTTCCATCACCGTTAAAAAATGCTGTTATTTTACCTCCACTGCACTACATAAAGTGTTTAAAAAAGTAACTATTTTTACAATTTCAATACCTACTAGAAATCATTTTAATAAAAATATATGCAGTTTAAAAGTAAGGGCAACCTTAAACTAATAAAAAGATCAAGTTGCTATAGATTTCTCCATAGCTTTTTTAGTTCATGTGTCACTAAATTTAACAGTTTACAGATAAATTTAATATAAATTATTAATATATTTTATAAATAAAATATGAATAAATATAAAGTAAATTTAATAGGATTTTATACGGTGGTAGAAAAATAAATAGTATGCAACTCTTGCACAAACTATCTGTTTTTCAGTCATAGAAAGAACTGCTGCATTTGCTTGACGGTTCTTACTGTCAAACTCTTATTCGAAAAATAAAGTATCACTTTATTAACCTGTTACGTTCGATCAACGATGAATGGATCGTTGGTTCGATACTATTTGTAAGAATTATGTCGTAAGAAAAACACATTTTTAGTAATTTATTTTAAAAATTTACAAAACGTTTCTCTACAAGTTTTTTCAAGCCTTTCAATAGAAGTGATAGTATTTCAAATTGAGATTTCTCGGTTTCTAA
>JACEGR010009183.1:0-28972 GCA_014170235.1 Listronotus bonariensis
TTTTTTCTTTGAATAATTACTAGTTTTAACATTACTTTAACGAAATCTGTTTGTTATTAGTTTCAGAGGATCCAGTTCATAGATATATTGGTCATCGCAAAACATCTTTTTGAGAGGAGCTTCCGGACATTAGCTGTAGCTCTTTCCAAATAAATATTTTTACTATGTTACAACTTGGTTGTTAGAACGAAAATAAATGCTCTGTTTTGCATGTTGGTTTTAATAACCCCTGCAGTAATTTCTATTTAAAAAATAGTCCTAATAAATCAGTACTACACAGAAGGACTTGGAGATCTTGATAAGCACACACATGAAGTGGGCATCCCATATTGGAAAAATCGTCCTAACAGCCAACGCTGTGTCCTACATGGTATCTCGTGCGTTTAGAAACTTGTCTCCTGAATTCTTGAAAAAAATCTATAGTACCTACATTATTTGTACCATACTTGAGTATACGGCACCAGTTTGGAATCCATATTTTATTAAAGACATTCATGCTCTTGAACAAGTACAAAGAAGGATTACTAAATTATCACCTGCCATACAAAGTCTGGGTTATGAGGAAATTATAATAATATTTAACTTAACTTCCCTTAGAGAACGCAGAACACGCGAAGATCCAATAGAAACCTATAAAATCGTCAATGGTCATTACTCTATATAAATTTTATTAGACTTAATAACGATAGAAGACTTACAGGGTCATCAGTATAAACTCGTGAGGGACCGTTTTGGTATATTGTGTTGAAATGCTTTACCAAATGAATGTGTTAGTATTGGAACAATAAATTCTTTTAAAAATTAGTATGATAAAACTAACTAGAGTAATAGTGTAAACAATCTAGTCAAAAAATAGTGTAACAAAACAAGTTTAAACGGCAACGCCGCCGCGCCGCCTAACTTGGCTCTTAATAATAATATTCTAAATAAAAATCAACAATCTTTTTAAAATAGTATAATACGTCAAAAAATAAAACAACAAATAAACGCATATTTATATTAACCAAAGGCACATCTAATATGGCATCCAGTTTGCTATTAATTTAAGGAATTCTAATTTAAAATGTAAATTCTAAATATGCAGTGACAACAAACTGATAAAATCTCTTAAAATTCTTTCCGGATGCGAAATAACATTTTGTAAGGGTTGAGCGGCGCGACGCGTCTAACCGTGTAAGCAAATTTTCATTAGTTATGGTCGAAAGCGAGTCAGCTTAATATTCCCGCCTGCATTAGCATTTTAAAATACTTGTTTACAATCTGGTCTTATGCTTTTGTATTTAATTTTTCTTTTTATATTTAGATCAGTTTTATTTCTTAAAATAACCAAAAATGTAACATTAGTTTATACCGGGTGTCAACGAATTAATCAGACAAGCTTTAAGGCCTCGGGCATGATAACCAGCGTCAGCGTCTAGCGGCTGATTAAAAAAGTTCTTTTATTCTCGCATAAAGATCAAAGATAGTGCTTTCACATTTGCCGCTCAACTCTGGCCGCTGACGCTGACGCTTAGTATCGTGGCCGAGAACTAACTCCCAGAGTATTAGACATATTTAAATGACATTGGGTGTAGGTAAATGGTATTAGTAAAGGAGAGTTTGGGCATATTTTTACTTTTCATTCACTTCCGGTTTGACCGAAAATGGATTCAATTTTGAATTTTTAAATGAAACACCTTTTATATTTTAAAATTTTTGGATTCATAAAACAAATTATAAGTAAGAATGTGATATTTTAAAAAGTTTTTAGGCTTACTTAATTTTTAAAATTGGAATTTTCATTAGTTAGGATCGAAATCGAGTCAGCTTAAATATTCCCGCCTGCATCAGCATTTTAAAAGACTTGTTTACAATCTGGTGTTGTGCTTTTGAATTTAATTTTGGTTTTAATATTAAGATTAGTTTTATTGCTTAAGAATATTCCCAAGGAGTACTGCGACCATTAAAGTCTCTAGAGGCATCGACACAATTAGTTACAATTTTTCTTCTTCTTCTATTGTAAAGAATATATTTGTTTTTAAAAAGTTTTTTAGGTTATATATTTACTTTTAAATAATTAAAAATAATAACTTTTTAATTAAAGAATGGCAGATTTGTTAAAAAAAATAGTTGAAAAAATTAATAATATTCCAGACGAAATATTTGATGGCAAAAAAATTGCCTTGCAGCAAACTAATGGTATAGTTTCGTTAAGTGCATCCTAACTATGTAATAAAAACACTTGCGGAGCAAAATAATGCGTTAAGGGGGTGGAGGGAGGTGTTTTTAAGGGTAGAAATGTTTTTTTTCGCAATTTTAAGCTAAATAATACCTCCATTAAAAAAATTTATAAGTTGTCGACATTAAAAAACCCACAACTTATGTATTAACTAGTTTTACAATAACCTCAAAAATTTTCGAGAAAAGTAGAAACAAAACAGTTTCTTTATTTCATCTTTTACAGAAATAGTTAAAAAAATAAACAAGTTTGCATATTTAAACGCTATTTTTATTTTAGAAACATTTTTTCATATAAAAACTTTTGATATTTAAAAAATAATAGTACTTTCCTCAAAAGCAAAGTTTTAGTGACTAATATAAAATATAGAAATAAAACAATGTAGCAAATTGATTGATTGAACATAAATGATAAAAAGCTGGGTTTAATACTAAAATTACGCTCGGCTGTGAGCTTTAGATCTCCATTTTTTTGTGGCGGAACAGTCAACTATAATTTTAGTATTAAACTTGGCTCACCTTTTGGTAAGATAATATTACTTTTGTAATAAAAACTAGGCAAGTATATAGATTATTTTTTTTTTTGCGATTTCGCTGCATAGTTTTTTTATTCTATTTTCATGAAAGTTAGAAATATTAGTGCGCATTGCCTATTCATCATCTGCTACCCTTGTAACACGCTTCCTGTTTAGGCTTAATAATATCATGCTAAATATTTTTAAAAATCATGGTTATAAATAAAATAGTATACAAATTCATAACGATCTCGAGAAATAGTTTATCTTTGCGCTGCGCGCCTTGGTAAACCGTCCTTATTCCTTGACAGTTATGAATCACTTCGGTATGTAATGTGCTATTAAAAACACCGATATAACATTTTTTTCCGAATAAGTTAGAAAATTTTATTTTAAATTAGGCGCAATATTTTTAAATATTATTTTTACAAAAACAAACAGGGGGTATATTTGTCCAATTACCCTCAAAAAACTCTTAAAGTTTAGTCATTTATACCGCCTAAAACGATTCATCACCGTTAGCGTTTCAAATCTTTCAGTATCTAATGATCCGTTAGACAAAACTGGCTTCAACTTCAATTTAAAACTCGTTATCAAAAAGTAAGGGTAGCATTAAAAGCGACTTAACCGATCTGGGCATAATTACGGCTCTCTGCTTTATCTTTTTCGTATTTTTTATATAAAACATTTTCTTTTTGTATTAAAAAAATGTTCTGTAACCTTTTTAATATACAAATTGAGGAGCGAAAATGCAAAAACCAATAAATCTACCTTTGGTTGTTTTGAGATAAATGACAAAATAATCTGTACAGCGATCCCATCAGAACTTTAAAATTGTTTTTAATAATACTACTTACTTGGACTGAACTTGAACTCCATTTTGATGACATTAAGTATAGGGGTTTCTTTGAAGCGCTGATTACGAATTTAAATTTTTTATTTTGGCGAAAACGTTTCGTTTTCGAGATGTCCATCATCAGACTAAAAATTTAGGCTAATCCTATTTTCACTATATTCCCCCTTCTTTGTGCATATAATTCTTGATTTAAAGATAAAATGGCACACTATATTTGATTTTTACCTTTTAAAACCCCGTCTTACAACGTATTTTACATTATTTTTGCATTAAATTGCATAGCTTTACTTTGAATCATTTCAATCTCAGTTTGCCATGAAATCCTATGTGTATGTATGGTTGCGGCATTATCAAAGTAAAGCTGTGCCATTTATTTAATGCAAAGTAATGTAAAAACATAAAAACACGGGGTTTTAAAAAGTGAAAATAAAATATTGTCTGACACAGAATTAAATCAAGAATTGTGTTTTTCCAAAACTACGTTTAAAAATTCCAAAATTTCTGGGCTAATATTTGTCCACTTGTAACATTTATCCTGGGACCCATTGCATAGACAAAACTTTTTTTATTTTTATGTCTTTAATACTTATATTCGTGATAAAAATTTATGTATATGCCTAAACTCACAAAACAATAATCAAAGTTTAAATAAATCCTAACGTATACGAAGCATATATAAAATTTAAAAATTAAGCATAAGAAAGAATTAAAATTTCTTTTACAATTAAAACAAATTATAATTTAAAAATCTTATTTTAAATTAATAATTATGTCGCAATTAAACAAATTGAAAATCGTAAATAAAACATACTTATCCCATAAACAAATTAGATCAAACTAAATTAGGTGTTAATAATCCCTAAAACTTGTTATTTTGAAAAAATATTAAGTATTTGTTATTCATTGTCATTGTCATTGTGTTTAACTATGTTTTAAAACCTTAAAATAACAAACCTAAATTTACGTTTTCTTTGGTTCGGTATTTTGTAAAATAATTAAATTTAAGTGAACAAAAACACATTTATTGTTCTTTTTAAGTAATTTAGGTATCAGAAACGAATGGTTTAAACGAACAAACAAGGAATGCTGATAATAGTACCAATTGTCTAATTTTATTTGTTTTTGTGATATTTGATTTTTTTACAAAATGCAGGGGTGCAATTAAATTAATTTTATTTTAACAATATAAACTCCTACTACTCTACTATACTATAAATAAACTTGAGTTATTTTTAAAGTAGAATCTAAAACCGTCATAAAATATAGGGTGTTCCTTAGAAAAAAATAAACTTTGATACGTCACACTTTTTTGAGACACCCTGTATAGACTAAAATAATTTTATACTGTGGTCTTATCCGACTTGTATATATTTCAGTATTTACTTTTTTAAAAACCTCATGGTTATCCAGCTACAGACCGTGTCGAATATGGTGGGCCACCCTGTATATATATGCATACGCATACATATGCAAAACAACAGCCTTTACAAGCAAATCTATATTATCTCCGAATGCCTAATTGTGTTTTGTTTATGTTCTTGTACCAGCGTAAAGTAAACATTAAGCTGTATCCAATACTTGGATAAAGCATATCTTCGTTTCATGACATTACCCACTATTTAGTTATACCTGCTTTTCAAACTGTTTTTATCTTGACTTTTAATCCATCTTTTTATTTTTATTTTTTTGAAGATTGAAGTATTGTGTGGAAATAGTGATTTATTATTTTGTCTTAAAATATCTAAAGTGGCAAAAACGTCTTTATAGATTTAAAATTACCCAAAGTTAGAATTTACCTAAGAAAAAGTATTTTTGAAACAATATAGTAAATTTTATACACTTTTAATAGGTATACAGAATTTCGGGTTAGATAATTGTTAACTTTTATTTTTGTTTTATTTCTTTACACTTTCTTATAAACATCTCCTTAAGCACCGAGTGCGCTTCTTTACCTTATTCTTCTATAATAATAAATTAAGAAATATTGCATATCAGTGTCCATATTTGGTAAAAAAATGTTTATAACTGCATATTTTAAAGGCAAAGAAAGCATATACAGGATGTCATTAAAATACTTTATTATATTAAAATGGGTTACTCCTTAGGCACTGTAAAGATACACTCAGTACTTTTAATTCAAACATAAGAAAAAAATAAGTAAGGGTTAATATACCTTCTAATAGAAAATATGCTTGAAATGTCCTCTGTTAGCTTTTAAACATTATTATCTTACTCGCGAATAAATATTTTTATTGTTTATGATTTGCTGGGCAGATTAATTTTGCAACTTACACTTTTATAAAATAGACACAGTTGTAACTGTTTTTTTTAATTCCCCTTATACTTGCATTTAAAGAAGACACACTAGGTTTGTTTCAGCAGGCTGTCAGAAATGTTTGCAACCGTTCGGATTTTGCGCACGTCAAATTTGTCGTTCCAGCAGTGCCATGTTTGTAACATTATACAATTGTTTGTTGTTCCAGCAGTAGTTTTAAGATTTCTTGTACTGACGTATTAGCAGTATGCACGCCTTATTTATTTTTCGTTCCAGCAGAAAACTGTTGCCAACATTTCTGACTAATGTTTGTAACAATTTCTGCGTTTAACGATTGTTGCTAACATGTTTCCAACATTCTGCTGGAACAAACCTACTATTTTCTTAAACACTTTCGAGACCATTACTCCTAGCGACATCTTTACTTTATACTTAAAATAATTATGAACAAAATCAAATTACTAGCAATATCCTAAATTAAAAAAATCCTTAATATCGAAATCCTAACAATAAATTTTACATAACATTGCTGGTAGGTGAAATAGAAAACTACATCGTTTTTCCGGGTTTTGGCTGCTGGGGAGCATTTTTACCCGGTCGGTAAGATTGATTTCGGTAATAATTTTTTAGTATAGATGTCGCTGGTCGCTAAAAATAATGTTCTAGACTTCTACAAAGTTTATTTTAAATAAGTTTTTCCTTTTTAAAAACAAGGGGTTATACAGGGTTAGTAGAAAAGACCGGAACGGTGGATTATCTTAGCAACCGTGAAATATATATATTTTTTATCTGTTTAACACTCCACGAAGGCTTTATGCCTAAGTACCAGAGTACCGTGGATGCCGGGTTATTAGATGTTTAACCCCTTTTCCACGCTGTTCCGTCAACGTTATCCAAGCACTGAAACATGCAATTTTTGCATTTCACAGCACCTTTTAGACAACGCGGTAGTGCCACCACGGACGTTATTTTTTAAATAGCTACTACCTGGGGTAGGCAGAATACTACACAGTGGTTTGCCAAGCCATCTGTGAGGTGACGAGCGATTAAAATGCCAATGTCCGCTTCCGAGATTCGAACTCGGATCGCTGCGGTGAGAAGCTGGTACGTTACCGCTGCACTACGCTCGCCACAAATTTTGTGCGAATGGGTAAATAAACATGTAGAATACAAAAATTATATTTTCAGCGAAGTTTATAGTTATCTCTTTAGGTTGGGAAAATTTTATGACCTTTATTATCGTTATTTTACTCCTGTCAATTTAAAAAATATGGCATGAAGGTTAAATACAGAAACGACCAGGGATGGTCAATTATCTCAAAAACGATCCAAATAAATTTAGCAACCTCTTTACAAGTTTGTTGACTTCATCACATGTTAAAGCCGCTAACAGCTGTTTTTAAAGAGATTACACGAAATGGTTAGTGGCTGCTTTGGTTTTTGACCAAAAAATTTTGCGGTCTATTATCTCAGCAATTAATGGTGGTCCGCCATTTTTAACAATTTTTATTGAATTAATTTTTACACAAGGATTTTAAGGTTTAAATATATTAAAGTATTTCCATAACACCATGTATAGGCGCATATTTTTGTTAAATTTAGGTGCATACATTCTGTCCTTTAGTTACCTATATCATACGATGCAAGCAATCAGCATGCCTGTACTCGGCATAAGGAGATTTTTTTATAAACCGGGGTATACACGGTCATGGAAACCTGAAACGCTTTTGCATGAAAGCAAATGTCAAATGAAGCTTTTGATACACACGATGCAGATGTACCTGTCAGTTCTGCGTCAGTTTTGGCAGCTGGTGGCGTGATCAACTTAAATATAAGCGTGATTCAGCAAAAAGGTTTTTTTATTTTTGTCAATGTATTTATTACTTTTAACTTTTCAAAAGCATGGATAACCTTGGTACATATCTATAAAATCACGCAATACATCTTTCTGGCGCCAAAGAGCCATTTTGTTAACTCAAAACCAACAATATAACCCAGTAAACGACGTCCCTAAACTAAAACGTTAACTGACGTGTCCTACACATGCACAAGTTTGCACGACGTGCGCCACGAAAAATCAAACTCGGCCATCGAGTCGCATGCCAAGCCAGATGTGGCAGTTTTTTAATACACACGGTCAAATTTGTGTGACAGTTTTGCATGATCGTGTGTACCCCGGTTAAGCTACAACAAAACTTAATAAAAATTCCAAAAAGGCGGTCTTTAAAAAGCGGTATAATACCTAAGTCCATTTCTTTACAATATGTTATAATTTGTTCCTTAATAAAAAGTTAAAGCCCTGTCATCTTAAATGTAATAAAAATTTAACAATAATTAACTTTTTCTTTCAAAAAGGTTTAATTTCTTTTTTTAACCGTCATGTTTTTATAACATTTTTGTTTCTTATAGCAGAAGTTGCTTAAGTGTCAAAAGAGTTTTAAAAGAGCTTTTAAAAATTTATAATAATGGAGTTGCAAAGAGGTATTACGTAACTACATAGTTAAATTACCTGATTATCACTACATAGTAAAACGAAAGTAGCTTCCCGCGTCTGTCCCTATGTCTGTATGTATATGTATGTACGCTTAGATCTTTAAAACTACTTAAAGCCGGCTACAGACGACATGCCAAGGCTTAGCAAATGTCCATTCGTTAAAACGTTCCCGCATCGTGTGTATGCAAAACATATAGCAAAGCAAAGCCAATGTTGGCATGCGGAAACGTTTGAACGAGTGGACATTTGCCAAGCCTTGACATGTCGTCTGTAGCCGGTTTAACGGCTTTTAATAAAGTGTATTTAATAGATAGAGTAATTTAAGAGGAAGGTTAATATATATAATAACTAGATCTACTGATAATTTTAGGATTTCTAAAGTGAATTCGTAATTAAACAAATTTTTTGGGGTTTACATTGCAAACGCTGGCTGAACTCTAAAGGATAAATCAAAATAATGTACTAAGTATCGTTTAGGGTCTTCAAGAAAGTCTGCGATGGTATATGTTTTTCTCTTAGGAATAACCCACAATAACTAATTATTATCCAGCGTGCTAAGCCGCGGGCAAAAGCTGGTGATGCAAATAAACCTTATTTTGGTAAAATATTTATAAAAAGTTGGTAACTACTTTTAGTCATTTGATTAATTAAAGTTTCAGTTCTCTACTTTACCTTTTACAAATATTTTCTATAGCGGCTATATTTTATTTAACCTTTTATTGTCATTTTAGAACTAATAAATTTCATTTAAAGAAGAGCTATTCGCCTTGTTAATGATCCCTCACTTAGAGAAAGGCTTCCCTCTCTTGCCCATCGTCGGACTGCTGGGAATTTATCGATTTTTTATAGGTACTTTCATGGCTTCTGCTCTGAAGAATTTTCCAGTATAGTTCATCCACTCACAGTTCCCAACAGAGAATCTCGTGGTGCCGGGCGTATGCGTCCTTATACGGTCTAACTGGACAGGCCCCAAACTTCTTACTTTGTTTGTTCTTTTATCCCTAGAGTTTCTAGAATGTGGAACTTGCTGCCCGCGAAGGTCTTTCCTTTCCCCCAAATCTTCAAGTATTTAGGTTCCGTGTCAGCAAACTCCCTCTTACCTCGCTTAAGACACCCACGGTACTTAGTATTTAGGCTTTTAGCCTTCGTGGTTTGACCAAAGATTAAAAAAAATACCAATTACCTTTTTTCTTTTTAGATAGGCTTAATTTCTCATGTTTTTATATCATTTGTTTTTAATAGCAGAAATTGCCCAAGTGCCAAATATGTTTTAAAAAAGTTTAAAAAAATAAAACTTTGGAGTTGCTAAGTGCTATTACGTAACTAAATATTTAACTGATTATAATGCAAATAAAGGCAAAAACCTTAGTTTAGTTAAGTATTAAAGTATTTCTAAAAATTAACTTATTTTAGTAATTTCATTAATTAAAATTTTATTTCTTCATTTTACCATTTACAAATATTTTTTATAGTGGCTATATGTCATTTAACATTTTTATTGTCATCTTAAATCTAATATAAATTTAACAGTAAACAACATTTTATATCAAAAGAGCTTATTTGCTCTTTTAAGGGTCATATTTTTATAACATTTGTTTCTTATAGCGGAAGTTGCCCAAGTCCCGAAAGAGTTTTAAAAGAACGTTTAAATATTTATAAAATTGGAGTTGCTAAGTGCTATTAGGCCACTACAGAGTTAAATGCCCTGTTTATAATGCGAATAAAGACCAAAAATCTTAGTTAAGTAAAGTATTTCTAATAATTAACTACTTTTGTTGTCTTATAATTTAAGTTTTTATTCTTTATTTTGCCTTTTCAAAACTTTTTTAGTGTTTATATTTCATTTAAAACCTCTTTGATGTCATCTTAGATTTAATAAAAATTTTACAATAATTAACCTTTAATTTAATTAATGATCATGTTTTAAAACATTTCTTTTTGTTTATAAAAATATAGTTGCTAAAAGCTATACTTAATACTACTATATAAAGGCAAAAAACTAAGTTTAAAAAATTATTTAATAAAATTAAAACTACTTTTACAGACTTCAGTTGTCTTGTAACTTACAACAAAAGTAAAAACGGATATTAGTAGAACATTTTTACGTAAAATTTAGTGAGTATGTGAGTTTTTTCTTTATATAATATTTTTTGTGTACGACTGTTACCACAATTATTATCGATATTTTAATTTTGGAGGTATCAGCTTTATACATGGATTTCTACTATTTTGTTTTGTCGAGCTTTTTCCTAAAATTCATGAATACATGCTAATTTTGGACACTATTTTAAGTAGAATTACAGTGGCGCTGATCTAAAATATTTAGTGTTTTAATTAAATAATCAGTACAGCAACTAATAAAATTGAGAGTTGCTGCAAAATGTAAACAAATTATAAGGAGTGGGTAAAGTTTAATTTTAAAATTTAAAATATACATTTATGGTCTAAAAATATTAAGTATTTTAAATTGCATCAATCTCACATAGTTTAATAATAATAAAAAAACATACAGAATGCTTAATGATAAAAATAATATGTTTGGTTTATATCTTATAACATAATAAAATACAATAAAAAATCTAACAACACCTATGTAATTATTTTAAGAATTCCAAAAATCTACAAAATCGTTACCCTGTCTAGCAAAAAAGAATATAGCCACGAAAAATCTGTTTTATTAAAAAGAAATAACTTTTTGAGAAAACCGCAAGTCTGTATCTCTAAAAGTACCCAAGATACCCGGCAGTTGCAACGAAATCCGGACCACTTGTACATAATAACGGCTTTGTTTCGTAAAATTGTTCAGTATTATTTCTTCATTTGCAGCGAACCCGTTTATTTTTTATTTTAAGAGTTTCTTTAAATTTTATTTAAGTAATAAAGTCCTGTGTTAACAAACTTTTTTTTATCTAGCTTAAGACACCCACGGCACGTAAGTATTTAGGTTTTTACCATTCGTGGATTATCTGAAGAAAAAAATTGTACGACATTGTAAAAAGGTAAAAAAAATAAACAGGCACAAGTTCTTAAAATTTCGTAGTACTAAAAACATGTTTTTTCTAATTTGTTTTCAGCTTGCGGACTATTATGATTATTTCAAAAATACAGGGTGTTTGACTATATTTTTTCCATTTTGACCGCTTATAACCCTTAAACAAATACAAATATCATAATTCGGTTTGCGTAGATCAGTGCCGTATTAAGCACTAGGCTGACTAGGCTACAGCCTAGGACGCCCTAAAAGAATAGGTGCCAAAGAGGAGAGATTTAAAAAAGTTTATGCCGGGTTAAGTTCTTTGGCTTTTAATTTAATTTGTAAATAAGGCGCCCTGAAATGAAATAGTCGCTTTAAAAATTCCAGCTACGGCGCGCGGCGCCCCAAACCAAACGGTTTGTACAGCCCTGGCGCAGAAAGCCTTATATTTTTTCAAATGTTTTTTTCATATCCTCGCCATTTGATTGTGACATTTAGTTAACACAAAAACAAAATGGAAGATTTTTCCTTATAGGGCAACTTTGTTATTTTAAATAAAACACCATGTATATTTTTTACCATATTGGTTTTTTTTCTTAAATTAAAAATTTCTAAAAATTAACTGCATGATATTTAAGACTATTATTTAACAATAAAATATGCTATATACACACATACTACCAAAGCTTCAGGATATTGACAATACTAACAAAAATTTATAAAAAAGTAATATAAATTTTCTAAAACTATTATTTTGTAAATAACGTACAGCTTAAAAGCTGTATTTTTTTGTACCCTTGTATGTAGAAAAGTTCATTGTTTAATAAGTGCATTTACATGCAATGCAGTCAATTTTTAGAGATCAATAAATCCTTTTTTAATAACTATAACCTACGTTACCTTTTTTACTGAGCAAATACTGAATTCAAGGTGGTAAGAAAATTTACATGGTGTTTTATTTAAAATAACAAAGTTGCTCTATACTGGAAAATCCGTCAGTTTGTTTTTGTGATAAGGCAATGTCACAACTAAATGACGAGAATATGATAAAAAAACCATTGAAAAATTTAAAGCCTTCTGCGAAAACCGCATCTTAATAACTTTATTTGTTCTCAAGTTATTCGCGCTCAAATTGGGTCAAAATATAGTCGGACACCCTGTATTTCTGGTCCTGTAAATGTATACAGTACATTTTTTAATGCCCCCCTTTAATTTTTTGAACGGAATAATTTAAAAAGGTAAACTTTGGGATATGAAATTGATGTATAAAACCTATATTTTACAATACCTTCATTCACATTCATCAATACAAAATGGCGGTACTTTAAAAATCCCTAAACACCTGATTTGGACATCTATATTTTCAAAACTAATTAGGTTAGATGTACTTATTGTGCTTTTTCTCAAAGCTGTGCTAAAAAAATATCTAATCTTTTTTCTGCCCTGTATGTTATTACCAGTATCACCATAAAGAACTTAATTAGTTTTGGAAATTTATATTTTTATTTTTAAAGTACCGCCAGTTTGCATTGGGTGGAGGTATTGACTTTATATTCCAGAGTTATAAAGTACCAGTCAGAAGCTTTAGAATGATGACCACATGACCCACCCTTTCCATTTGAGTTTTTTTTCAGAGATGACGCATCTGTCAATTTTACTCTAAAATATAGTATCTATGCATCAATTTTATATACCAAAGTTTATCATTTTTAAATTGATTTGTTTAAGAAATGCACTGTATAATTTTTTTTTTTTAAATAATACTAAGTAATCAAAATATACGTGGGCTACGTTCTACAAGCAATTTGTTTTAATGTTTTTACCAAAGTAACCGCCCTAGACTTCACTCCAGCCTATGCTATAGCGATGCTTTTATTTCTAGTAACGTTGTCATAATTATAAAAGGAAAGCGTAATTATGTGGCGACAACAAACTGCTAAAAGCCTTTATGGATCCAATTTAAAGATGCAAAAGAGCTTTTTCAAAAACTAGGTTAAGAGCTGCGAGCAAATTTTGCGCACTGAGTATAAAGCAGGTTAGCATATTTTTCCTATTTTAAAGCTTATCAATATCGTAGGATCTAGGTCAACTATTATGGAAATTTAGTCGCCGACGGTTAAATGTACACCAAATTCGGTAGTATAGGTTTTATGGCCTAAGATATTTATAGGCACATTAATAATTAATTATGGGTTTTTATAGGATTAAGTACAGATTCTGTCATTTTAAAAAAATTAAGTAATTGCTTTTAAGCATAAGGTAAAGAAATAGCTTATTCATTAACTAAAACGTAGAAGTAAAAGCAATTGCTTTATTTAACATGGACAAATTAGCCTTATTCTTGCAAGCCAATACTTCATAAGAGGTACGCGTACATACGTCTGCATCAAAAGGGCGGGGCGGTACGGATCAAAAAAAAAAAATTAGTGAAATTAAATAAAGCAGTGCACCTTTGTGCACGTGGTTGGCACCGGATTTAAAAATCCCGCAAGATTATAGCAACTTTATTTAAAATCCAGCCGTTTCATATGTGCGATACAGGTCAGAAATTGCGTTATTTGACAAATATTTAAGTCGATACTTTTAATACTTACCTATGGCTTACCCATAACTCGCATGTGCGCGTGGGTGTGTTTAATTTTACCAAAACAAGTTTTTCCCATCTGTACCGTCCGCCCGATGCCGACGTATGTACGCATACCTTAAACTTTCCAGAATACTGGTATGTGGTGCGATTTCGAATACAGCGGCATGCGGCAATCTGCAAACCATCAACGGCAACGGGAGAACGTTAAAGGTACTTATTTCGCTTTCGGGAGTTATGGTATAATTTCGAGCACCCCGGCAGGCTTATTACCGCTAGCGCAAGCGCCATGACCATTCATATTGCCTGCAAAGCTATTTGTTACTCTTCAAGTCGAAACAAGTATAACGTTCTGGCGCTTCCGTTGGAGGTTAGCAGTCTGCTTCTGTGCTCAGAATCATACCTAAAGGTCTGGCGTAACATAACCACACAGAGCCTGTATCGCACCCGATTAATAATGGTAGGGGAAAGTGAGGCAAATTCATTCGGATAATTTCAAAAGTTTTTGTCTCCTCAAAATTTTGAGTACATTTTCTTAAACTAAGTTTATTGCAATATGGTACAATATTATAACCAAGGTCTTTATTTTAACCTAAATAGATTTTTCTACTCACCTCTCTTTCTTTTTATCCAAACTTTAAGTACAGGTAAAACTGTGTTATCCTTTTTTGTCACCGTTTATTATACGATTAGCAATCATTTGATTTGTAGTTATACAGATTTACAAATTATATGTTTATTAATAACCCATATTATTATCGAAACTTTTAAAACCACAACAATTAAATTCCCGAATTATCAATGAATTAGCATTTATTCCGACCTGCTTAACACTTTTAAATCTACTACCGTCGTTGCTACTACCCGACTCTAACAAACGACTAAACAAAAAACAAATATTTTTCAAAACTAAGTGAGTTTTATATATTTTAAAAATTGAAAATGGGTATAGGATTGAGCCACCTGCCAGAAAAAAACGAATACCGATTAAACCAGGATTATATAAAAAAATTGTAAAATAATACGCTTTAAAGCCTTTAAAATAAACACATTTTAAAGAAAATTGCAAAAAATATAAAACTTAATTTTACCTAAGTGAACCATATAAAAAAATATATTAAAACCATTTGTATACCTAAAAGTCTTGCGACAAAATCGTTAAGCTGAATTTTTTCCCAAATTTAGTAGCTAAGGATCTCTTTAAAATAGCTTTTCTTAACCGGAAATTCAAATATTGTATATTGAATTAACCTATTTTAAACTAACACAACGTGTATAATAAACAATATACAAACCTTTTTAAAGACAAGTTTATTTTTTTAAGCCATATTTTAAATGAACAATGTTACAGTAACTTAGACTCAGCACTAGTTGTTCTTTTTTCTTTTTAACCGAATTCAAAAAGGGAAAGTTTCCTAATTTGCCTGTATATTTCCTTTTTGTATGTATGTTATGCGATTACTCCGGCGTTTGTGGACCGATTTTAAAAATCCTTTTTTTATGTGAAAGAGTGCATTTCCCCGGTGGTCCTATAAAAAAGTCAGTACCGCGAGACGAGAAAGGTACTAGACCTTATTTTTGTTAGTCATCTACGAGGTTTGGACAAAAATTATATTTTTTCTTAAGAGTAAAGGACCTGTATTTCTGCTAAAATTAAAAATTGTTGTTATAAAGAAAATTTATTAAGAATAAGGAATTACTTCTTAATATCGTCACCTTAATTGTAAAACCACCTAACTTTATTTCCAATATATCATGCATTGCCATTTTTAGCCTTATAAAATAAGGCTAAAGCATTGACACAAAATCTAATTTTTTATTAATTTATTAATTGTTAAACTACCTAATTCCAGTTTTTATAAAGATATGTGATTTTAGTTCTGCTGTTATTTTAAGTCTTATTTTATAAGGCTTAAGATGGCAATGCATGTTTTATTAAAAATGACGTTTTGTTTATTTAGAAAAACTTTTTATTATTTTTGCTAAAATAAAGAAAATTTAATTTTGTACTTTAGTGCATTGTACATTCTTCTTATTTTGACAACACTTATTTAAAAGTATATTTAAAATTGTCCGTTTAAATTTATAATCATGAAATGTATAGCACTAATTTACAAGCGTAAATTTTCAACATTATTGCAGAAGAAAAAAATATATATTTTTTTGTAAATTAACAAGATAACTTAATCAGTGGTAATTTTTAAATCTAAATAAAAAATTTTGTTATTTGCAGATAAAGAGGTACTTTACTCTTTGACAAAAAACTAAATTTTTGGCCAAAGCTCGTAGATGACTGATAAAATTTATTATCTGATGGTTGCTTTTAAGGCTTTTTGTAAAATTAATATTTAAAAAATTTCCTATATGACGCTAAGTTACGTAGACACACTGTATGCTCAGATAATGATAAAAAAAATCAGGAGCTTATTCAGAATCGACAACCTTGGGGTATAATTTACCTTTTTCTCAGAACTAAATAAGGTAATAATAGTGTTTGAACGGTAACAATAATAAACTAAAAAGCGCAAAATAAATATTTAAAAAATTAAGCCGACTTGCTTAAATACTCAATGATAATAAATAAATTAACATAAGCCTTTTTTACTTTAATATCATATTTTATTACCCGAATTCTTTTCTTTTTATTTTTTTATTTTTTAATGAGTTTCATTAAAGTCGGTTTATTTTTTTTATTGTTTATTATATAAAAATAAAAAAATAAATCATATTAAAAAAAAACCAACATCAGTTTAACCTTTATTTTCTTAAAACTTCTAGAATCATTTTTAAATTAATAATTTATTCTGGACAACTATTTTTACAGTATTTAAAGAAATCTGCACTAAACTTAAATTTAATTTTTTATCAGTGTACTATTAAAAAAATATAAAAATCATTTTTGCACATAAAAGTCTTGCGACAAAATGAAATCGTTTATCTGATTTTTCTCTTAATTTAGTAGCTGAGGTTTTGTTTAAAATAGCTTTCCTCGAAACTGGGGATTAAAATGTCGTTATGAATATTTATGCTTTTAAACACGGTATAGTATTATGACCTATTCAATCAAATATTAAAGGTCGGGTATAAAATTTACAGCTAGATTAAAGATTTAAATGCTTTTTATCGGGGTTTATTATATTTTATTACTTTTTAAAATATTTTCGTACTTTTCAAATTAAAATAAATTTTAATTGCAAAATTGTTTGTAGAAAACAAACAACTTTAAAAATATACTTAATTGGTTGATACTTAATAAACTTCGTAATAGGCCCTTAACCATGTACACCTATAGTAGTAAATTTTCGGTGTAAATAGATTGGATTTTATTCTTTTTTTTCAAATTTTTCCGGAAATCGCAAGATTTTTGTAATAATTTCAAAATTTGATTTTTTTGGAAATGCGCGCAATATTATGTATTTAAAAAGCTGCATAGACCGCTAACGAAATTGGAGTGTGCCTACGTCACAAAGATACAAGCTACGACATCTCTTTTATATTAATTTTTCCTTTGTTGGCAGATTTATTTACCGTGGTACTTTTCACATAAGCACTGGCAACATTGTAAAGTTGTTTGAACTCGCAAATTATTGTAATAAATATTATTATTATTTATAAATTAAAAAAAACTATAAATTTTTTCTTAAAATAGTTTTTTTCCAATTTTTGAATTTCCCGCTTTAGCAGCGACCTATTAAACATATTAGAGCGTGTAATATTCTCACTGCAGTTAGTATTAAAATTACCTTACAGGAAGTCGTCTCTTATTTTTCTTCGCACGACTTAAAGAAATTCACCAACCGCAAGTAACATTGTATAATGTAACTTAATTGGGCTAAAAGTTCATTTTAAGATTGATTGATGGCGAGCAGTTGGTTGCAGTGGCTATGCGTGTCTAACCTAGCTCACCGTCAGTCGGATCACGTGGTTCGTAGATCTCGGAGTAACCTGGACATTCGGATTAATTCATTGTATCAGTATCAGCACTCATTCAGTTGGCAATTGGCTAGCCACTGTGTAGTAGTTCTACCATTTCTAGGTAGTAGTATGGACGTTACTAAAGTTATGACTGTGGTGGCAAACTACCGACGTTGTCTAAAGGTGCTGTGAAATGCAAAACAAAACTATCAGATTCCAACACAAAATAAAAAGACAACGTATAAATATGCGTTGGATAACGTTAAGACGGAATTTAACCTGGTTACAATAATGGGTGTAAGTCAGTAACCAGAACACTCAAGAGTACTTTAGCGCTTAACGTTTGCAGACATTATTATAGCCTTTAATGAGATATAACCAATTTAGAGATTAAAATTTAGGTATCTAAATTAATGTTAGTTTACTAGTTTGATTATGTTCAGGATGTAATATGTTGTTTAGGCGTATCAATATTAAATGGTGTACTTTAAAAGGCTTTAAATATGGGTAGTCTCAAATTATCTGAAATCCTCCGTAGGCTGAGTAGGAGCTCGAATGTGGCTTGTACAGAGCCTCTTTAAAAGGGTTCACTAGATGTTAAAGTGGGATTTCACACTGGTTACAGGCTGGGGCCTACAACTCCGGATTCAGACAAGTGGCATTTGCTGGTCGTAGATCATAAGGGGTTGAGCTTGTGTGGTAGGTTTATGGCATGCCTCACTTCAAGCGGGCAACTTAAATCTGGCTTCCTTTCCAAGCGTTAACGAAAGAAGTGAAGGTGATAGATAGAAAATATAGAACATAGAACCGGGGTTATCTAAAACAGTACCAAATTATTAAAACCAATTCAAAGACAACTTGTTTTTGAGGTTAGGTTTTGATATTCCAAGAAAAAGGTGAATTATGCAAAAATACTAACGCAAAATATAAGTATAGAAAAAGACATACCTTTCAGGCTAAAGATGGACAAGAATTCATGATTTTTAACAGAGATTATTCAAAATTAATATCAAATCACAAAATTGCCTTCTAATCGTAGCTCTGGTCTGACAAAAAGTGTCATTTGAAGTCTCTAAATGTCCAACCAAAATTTGACACTTTGTCGAGCCACTTCGGCGGGTAAACTCTGAAATGTCCTCGAAACCTGACGGTTACCACAGGCCAAAGATTTAAAGAGACATGTAAAATGTCGCTGCTTCCATCAAAACCATGGACTCGAGAAAGGTTCATATACCACAAAAAAATTAACCGGTCCCAAAAATCTCATCTGTAAAGGTTAACACTAACAGCTAGCGAACCCTCCAGTAAGTATATGCTCGAAAAAAATCAGGGTGCCGCTATTGAGTACACCGTCACTCTAATGAAACGCTTGTCAGGCCCACAAGGTTCTAGGCCACAGGAACCTTTTAGCTTGGTTTGCGACATTAAGTCACTGCGCAATGGACGGCGCTAGGGGTACCAAATATAATATAACAATATGCCAGGAAACCCGCTGTAATTAAATTCGCAAACTGCACTGTTACAATTGTTTTGTTACAACAAACAATAATAATTTGGCTATGTTAATTAATTAATATATCTATATTTATACATATAATAATTATATTTTTACATACAGTGGGTCAAAGTGAAACTCATACAATTAAGATTTTTAAATTTATGATTTTTACCGTTTAAACATATATATACCAATGCAATTTTTTTTTGTTTTGGAAAATAGCAAAAAATATATTTTTGACCTCAAAATAAAACTCATACACTTTTTAACGTTGCTTATAATACTAACGCCAAATTGTTTAAATCGGGCAGTTTTGTACAGGTTGTTTGGATGGATATATTTTGAACGGGGTCTACACGCCTTATTGTTTGGATGGAAAAATATTTTAAATACAAGAGTTTTAGACCATGGCAAAGGAAACAAATGATCATCGATTTTGTTATTTTAAATGAAAACCATGTATATTATAGGTCTATTAAAAGGGTATATCTTTCTGTTTTCAAAAATATATACTTTGTCTATATTTGGACCACCAGTTATCGCAGAAAATGACTCTGAATCCTAAAAAGTCAGCCGCTCTGATTCATAGACAATTTAACATGGGCGGCTTTGGTTTCATTTGTTTTTCAAATATTCCCTTTCTGACATTTACTTTCGTTTAAATGAAAAAAATATCTGAAATAATTAATATTTTATTTTAATAAAAATAAAGCTACATGTTTTCTGTTATTATTTTTTTACTTAAATTACTTAGAGTAGTTTTATTAATCCTTAGTAACAATAAATAAACAAAATTACTAAATAATGAACTAAAATAATCTTTTGTTTAATCTGTCGATCCCCCTTTATTTCTTATAATACATAAAAAAAATATAATTAAATGAAAGATTATATCAGTTCATTATTTAATAATTTTGTTTATTTATTATTAATAAAGTTTTTAGAACTACTTTAAGTTTTTCAAGTAAAAAATAATAACAAAAACATGTAACTCTATTTTTTTACATTCAAATATTTATTATTTTAGATAATTTCTTGATTTTAACCAAAACAAAAAACAGAAAGGCCATATTTGAAAAACCAAATGAAACTAAAGGCGCCCATGTTAATTGTCCATGAATCAAAGCGGCTGACTTTTTCAGGATTCAAAGTCATTTTCTGCGAGAACTGGTGGTCCAAACATAGAAAAAGTATATACTTTTGAAAACAGAAAGATATACCCTTTCCAATAAAACTAAAATATACATGGTGTTTCATTTAAAACATCAAAGCCGATGCTCATTTTTTTCTTTGCGATTGTCATTTGTTTAAATTTTTAGTTCTTATGTTCTTATGAAACCCTAAAACTTTTGTATATAAAATATTTTTTTATTTCATTTTTTTCAACGTGTAGACCCGGTTTAAAGTATAACCGAACATCCTGTACATATCGTCTTTATTACTTTAGCTTAACACATTTAAATTTAAAAATTAATAATTTATTAACATGGGTCGTCAACGAGGCCTAACCAAACTTACTAAAAGGAAGTTTAGCATTCATCATATTTAAAATAAAAATTCCGCCTAAAAATTGTAATAATGGAAAAAGGAAGCTTTGTTACTGTAAAAGCGCCCTTGATCAATTTATAAATGGAAACCCAATCCGAAGTAAAGCAAAAAAACTTCCCAGGAAATTTTTAATGACTATAACGAAAAACCTTTTATATCGGCTTAAAATTTGCAAAAATGGTAAAAAATTGCCTCAATTAATCTATTAATCATAACTATTAACTTGAACAATCCGTAACTTGCACAATAAAATAGCAGCTTAACAGCAGAGGTAATTTTTGGGTAATAACACCAAATTTAACATTTTTGGTTTAAATTGACCACACTAGGTGTGACAAGATCCTAGGAATTATAAAGTAGCAAAAAACATAGGCTCTGCTGTTACACATAAAATAAGATCCGTTATGGTATGGGGATTTTTAGTGCAGTAGGATCAGGCTATTTAACATGTATTAAAGGTTATTTAAATCAAAATAGGTATTTGGATAATTTAAAACCAAATTTAAAACAATGGGCTAAAAAATCTGAAATAGAAAGATCTTTTAAATTTTACTAAGATGATGATCCAAAAACCGAAGGCAAAAAAATACAGAACTGGTGGCTTTATTATTATCCTAGCTTTATTGGCCCATGTCCACAAAATTATGGCCTTAAGTTAATTAAAAATTTGTAAAGATAATTAATTATAATTTAAAGTTGCGAAATATGAAATTTCAAACAAAGATCAAATTAAAGCTGAAGAATGATCCATAATATTACCGGAATATTGTAATACATTGGAAAAGTCGATGCCAAATAACTTTAAGAAGTTCCTAAAAAACAAAGAATTTTAAACAAAATATTAAAGCATTTAAAACTTTGTTAAGTAAAAGAAAAACTTTTTTTAATTTTGTTTATTTATTTACGTACATACATTTAGGTCTGCGTTCTTGAAACTACATATAATTGTTTTTGGTTCTATATACCTTTTTATCATTTATAAAGGCACTGGCTAAACGGCCGCCAGCGGTTTTGCATAATTCCGGCGATTTTTATGTCTAAGTGTATGAAAAATGCCTAAAATTATTATTAATTTGTTATAACCGACGGTTTTTACTTATTTTATTGACAGAGACTTTTGGTTTAAAAACTTATAAAAGCCTATAAAAACTATTAATAACCGCCGAAAAATACCTAAAGTAAATATAACCTTAATAATTATTTATTTTGCGTGACATGAGCATTTAGTTTTTTGTATTTTTATTGTTTAATGTTGTAGTTTAGTTATAATAATAATAGCACCCTTTAGAAAAACAATTTGGAGTAATAATGCGGGGGAGGACAGGCAAATTAAACCACATTGTATTTATCCTAACGGTTAACGTTTGGTGGCTGGATTGTCACTATATCATTAAGGGCCTATAATTAAAAAAGACACATTACAAAACTATTTCGTCACATGGACCAATAATTTACAACACTAAAAACACTTTAAGAAAATATTGTCAGACAGGAAAGGCGAAGAAATAACTTATCAAGACGTCATAGGCAGCAAAACCTAAAATTCTTAAAAAGTGGAAAATTATTAGTCTAAAAATTTAAATTATGAACAAAAAAAAACTGGAAAAAATATATAAAAAAATTAAGCCATAGGGGTTTTTAATATGCTTAAAGAAATTAAAGCCATGTTAATAAATTCTTTATTTTGTCACTTTTTTTTCCTTAAAATTTTAAAGTTTGTTTCACTCTCAATACATGCATACTTAAAATGGTAATATTCTACTTATGAGCGGCCAAGTTTTACAGAGCAAAGACACATTTTATCTTGTGGGCGCAGGGGCGGTCATAGGAAGGGGGCCATGGGGGCCATGGCCTCCCCCTTTGGATGCGACATCCTTTCTATTTTATTGTGTTTCATACATGTCCAATGGCAAATATGTGCTTTTATTGAGGGTCCCCCAAGGTTGGCCCGAGGGGTGAGTTTTTGTTTCTTGCCACCTCACACACTTCTCCTCGGCCCATGGCCTCCCCTCAGAAAGTCGATATGACCGCCCCTGTAGTGGGATTACACATTTAAAAGTTACTTTAACTGGCATAAACACATTGTATCTATAGCCACGGCAGCTTCAAAAAGCTTTGATTTCTCTTTCAAGCTAAAAAGTACTTTTCCCCTTCTAATTTACACACTTTATATGTGTCCCAAGTCCGACCTCCCTTGGAATATTGTTCTCATATCTGGGGCATGGCGTCCCCCAGAACCCTAAACATTCTTGATTTCATTCAAAGAAGAGCTATTCGTCTCATTATTGATCCTTTACTTACAAAAAGGCTTCCCTCTCTTGCCCGTCGTCGGGCTATGGGGAATCTATCGCTTTTGTATAGGTACTTCCATAGCTTCTGCTCTAAGGAATTCTGCACTATAATTCCTCCACTCACGATTCCCACCAGAGAAACTTGTGGTACCACGCGTATGCATCCCTATACGGTCCAACCGTACAAGCCCCGAGTTTCTCACTTTGTTCGTTCTTTTATCCCTAAAGTTTTTAGAATGTGGAATCTGCTGCTCGCGGAGATCTTTCCTTCCCCCAAATCTTCAAGTATTTAAGTCCCCTGTCAACAAACTCCCCCACAGTACGTTAGCATTAAGGCTTTTAGTTATTTTTTTCTTGCCGTTAAAATACTTTTAGCTTTTCAATTCCTAAAAGATGTAGGTAGAAATTGCACATACTCGTATTTTTAACTTATGAAGAACTTCGACAAAATCATCGTAGGTGTTAAACGTATCTATCAATTTCATTTTTGTTTGTTGATCAATAATAAAAAATAATATTAAACTATTAAACAAAGAATTATTAAAGTTAGGTTAACTATACCTATTATTCGACGGTTTTCAATATTGTTTTTCGATAAAATTGGTGAAAACCGCCGGGAATAACAAATAAAAACCGCCTGCGGTCTTTAAGCCAGTGCTTATTATAAATGGTAAATGTTTTGAGGTTTTAATTATTTAATTTATCTGTTTTTTTCTTAATAAAATTCCTGAAATCTGCTATTAAAACTTTATGCAATTTTATCCTAAACCATCCGAAGTGTAATTACGCGGTGATCCTATAAAAACCACGTCAGGATCGCGAGAGAGAAAGGTTACTAGACTAAACGTCAATAATAAAAAGGCCAGGCGGTCATCACTTTTGTCTCACTTTCAATTATTCTCCTTTTTGTTGCTCGCACACTATTTAAACGACGAGTTTAGACAGCGATAGTTGATTGCCGTCCTTACTTGTATGACGCTTCTGGAATTTTTACTATTGAATTGATCTCTACGTTCCTAGGTCTAGCCTATTTTTTCCCCCTGCCGTACGTTGTTCGTACCACGAAGCTGCCTCTAGTGTAGTATATACTCAGATAATAAGGATTAGCGACGCATTCAGGCTCGACAATCTTGGAGTAAATTTTTTCCATTTCACTGAATTAAAAAAGGGTACTAGTAGTGTTTTTAAGTGTATGTTTACCAATTTAATAGTAAATATAATAAACTAAAAAGCAAAAATAAACTGTTAAAAAAATAAAATTACTTTAAAAAAATAATTTAACTTACTAAAAAGTCAAAAACAATAAAAAAGTAGGATATTAACATATGTGCTAAACTACTAAATGTTAATAACTAAGTAAACAAAAGCTTTTTATACGTTAATACCAGATTATTATGGTATTATTATTATTTACGTTTTAGTGAGGAACTCTTTGTTTGACCTCCGGATAGTGCGGATGTGCGTAGAGGACTACAAAGTTCTTCGGGGTGGCGGTTAGAGGTACCGTACGGACGTTTTTACCTTCGGGGATCAAGGAAAGATTCACGCTTAATTGAGGGCATCTTTCTTCTGGATCTAAGCGCTGTGAGAAAAGATTCCTATAAGCTGATGGTATCCTGTTTGGTGGTGAACACGAGGTATTTCTCAAATGGCGAAAATAGATGGGCATGCCATGGGAACTGTCAATAGTGAAAGTGAAGGTTATACGTAACACCAGTAGCAGGTCTTGGTTTGACAGCCGACAATTTATGCATTGCATCTATTGTACAATGATTTTTCGCCGAAGAAGCCCTGGAAAGCATAGTCCGAAAGGAGGAGAACTGGTGGATTGGACCTGAAGGGACCAAAACCAAGAAAAAAATTGAATAGAATAGAATACTTTTTAGTGAGTTTTATAATCTCTTTTTGAAGCCGGTTAAGTTTTTTTTAACAGTTTATCTTAAGGATTATACCAAGTCCATAGTAAATCAAAAGCCCTTTTTTAAATTTAATTGATATTTTTATTTTAAAATATTTATTTTTTAATAAGTTATTTGCCAAATAACGAATATCTTTAAAAACTTTAATTTATTTTAGCTTAATATACGCAACCTGCGACAATTTTACATTAAACCTCTTGTTACATTTTGTACGGTAAACTAAAAACTTTAATAGGTAAATTTTATTAGAATCATAATTTTAAATTAAATTAATGTAGGTTTTGTGCATAAATTCAATCAAAAATTTTAAGAAGAGTCAACATTGTCATCGTTTAACCACTGATCAGGATAAGTTGCATTATCGCTTTTTGTAACTTTTATTACTAGTTTAAGCATACAGGGTGTTTTCAAATTTATTACAACTACGGATTTTTGAGGTCAAAATAGAAGTTTCTATTAAACAGTTTTACTTGGCTTAACCTGTTTGTTTCTTATTTAGTTTTTCATTTCTTTGGGTTAAATTAAGTAGTTTGAATTTTATCCCCTTTTGAGGATAGATGGAACTAAAATTTGGTACACACTCTTAATCTTGACGACAATACAATATAATACATTCTTTATGATATTAAATCCAAGATGGCGGCCGATACAAAAAGGCGGATCACATATTACTTTACAACAACCACAATATAAGTATTAAATAAAAGGGCCTAATTGATAAAATAAAGCTCACTATAAAAAAAATCAAAATGGCCGCCGCCACAAAATGGCGGATTACATATTTTCCGCAACTACCTTATATGGGTATCTAATAAAAGGGCTTGAGTAGTAGAAAAAAGCTTTTTTGAAATAAATTTACCTAATGGAATGAGAAGTGTCAACTTAAAACAAAACTAAAAACCTAAAAATGAATTATATTAAAAAAATATATACTAAATACTAAAATATTACTAAAAGCTAAAAAATAATTTGGTAAAATTTAACTACCAATTTTCTTATCCATTTGGGGGATTAATCAGACAAATAATAGAATCGTTGGTTAGTTCTGGTTAGTTTTAGTGAGGCATTAAATGACCTTAATAGAATGATAGGTATCAACTTACAACAAAACTAAAAACTTGAAAATAAAATACATATATACCAAAGAAATATTTTAAACGCTTTAATTGTACTTAAAGCTTATTGATAATTGATGAGAAGATTGGTGCGATCAGGTAACTAGGACTTACCGAGTTATTTTTTATCCTTTAGTACAAAAACCCGTTTAATACACTTTTTTATTATATAATTTACTTTTAGTAAACATAAAAGCTGTTACAAGTTCAAGAGGCATATGTTTTTAAATAAACTAACAAAATAATAATTCCGGATATCTTCGGAGCGGCTGCAAATTTTTAAATTTTTTAAACGAAGTGTTGTTAGGCATAAAAATGTACAACTTTGCCCCAGTTGAACCAACCCTGTATCGTTTACTGACTTTAAGATCACAATGGTGCCCCTCAAAGTTGTAACAGCCTGTATATTCTAAAATGGTCCACCTCTGACTTACAAGCATAGTGGGTTTTGTAAAAATAATCCGAGGTGCACGCTACATTTTGTTAGGTTATAACCTAACTGATAATTATCAGACTATTAAGTCGCCCATAAAAACAAATTCTAAAATTTTTGTCTCTTTATTAAGTACCCATGTTGGATTTATTGACATTTTTTTTTGTTTTTCCTTTGGGGGAGTTGCAACCCTCTATCTCTAGCTTTTATTTAATATATGTTTAAAAAGAAGTTGTTATTTTGTTTTTTATGTGCAAGTTACGTTATCTTTTAAGTAAGGGACCCTGTATATAGATTTAAAAGATAATGTAAAAATAATGGAAAAGAGTAGTGAATAGAGGACAAGAACACAAAATATATTAAAATATATTTGCATTCTTGGACCACTCTGTACGTATTTCAATTAAATAATGCCAGGTACAATAAAATTTCTACGAGAATTAACTTGAAGAAAAGCTACAGCTGCGACGTGAGAAAGGAAATTTGGTCTTGTATTACTTTTACCTGGTTTATGTGCAGCTCCATTCGAGATTTTCATTTATATGGAAAACAGTTTCAATCTTTTTCATTTCGGCTAAGTTTGTTTTTTACACTGCCACGTTAAGTGTACGTATTTCTGCGGCAACCTCGACTTATCACCACTTTTCAAGATAAAATAGGTATTTATGATTTTTTCTTATAAAACTGTATTTGTACTTTTAAAAGAATTACTAAAAAAACAAATTCATTTTTGTAGGTGCTGTTTTTATAATAGTACAATATCCTAAATAAAATAGGTTTTTATAATATTTATAATATTGAACATATAAATAAATAAAATTTCATTCCTGCACAGAAAGCCGTACACTACGCGGACAGATTCCGCTTCCAATGGTGCAAATTAGGTCCATCAAACGTTGGCTGCTGCTGCGTAAAGCTTGTTTCATACACTTACAGCAATGTGATTTGCGAATTGCGAAACGTGTTCTAATTGGTCCATTTCGAAAGTGTCGTTGAAAATTTAGCCATTGACAGACAAATATGTCTTTGTCTTTTTTATCTCTTTGTTTTATGGCTCTAACACTAAGTCAATTGCCAGTTCTCCCGTTCCGGTCATATTAGCTGTTGCTCATGAGCTTTCCCGGCTTTGTCCATGAAAAATCTGGATAATCGAGCTCAAAGCTTCCAGACTTTCCTAGCATATGAATAAGAAACACTTCAAACAATTATCAACAGCGATGAACTTCTGAACATGCATTAATTGTGGCTGTCAAGCCTAAGGTCTGCTACTGGTCAATAATAAATAAGTTTTAAAATACAAGCACTATTTTACATTATTTTATACATAGTACAAAAAACACCTAGATATTTAAATATATCTGTATGTGTTTTTGGAATTTCTATCACAGTTATTTTCCTTCTATCTACTATATATTTCTATCTATTTTCTTTCTATCACACCTGCTCGAGGCAAAGGAGATCAACATTAATTTAAACTACTTTATCTATATAAAATAAATATAAAAAAATAAAAATAAATTCATTACCAAAGCTACGAAACCACCGTAGTGGTACAAGTATAATTAAAGCTTTTAACAGAGTATCACATAAAGTATATCTAAAACAATTTTCTGTATATTCTATCATAGTTATTATAAACATATTCTACACATTTAATGTTATAAGTCTTATCTCTAAATATTTGTCGAATGCTGGCAGGGACTAGATTATACAGTTTGGGACCTAGGTACAATATTGATTTCAGGCTCAGTGTTTTAGTATTACAGGGCAATATTAAATTATCCTGCAATCTACCTCTTGTTGCATATTGATGATTAATGTATTCTTTATTATCTAACCTTCTCATGAACTTGCAAACTGTTACAATAAAAAGACATCTCACATTTAAATTTTTTTAGAATATAATAGAGATGTATGATATGTTCTAGACTTTTTATATATGATCTTTAAAATATAATTCTGAGCAATGTTTAATGGTCTTAGAGTTGTTTCATATAACCCGCCCCATATCAGCATTCCATACCTAATAATAGATTCTACAAGGGATTTATAAATAGTTAAAACCAAATTCTGACTTAAAATTTCCCTCAGCATATAAAACTTATGAATCAGACCCTTCAAACCCTTAACCACTTTATCAATGTGTCTATTCCACTTTAAATGTTGGTCCACTATAATTCCTAAATATTTAGTTTCTGAAACTTCATAAATCATGTTAGAGTCATCTAATTTTAAATTTTGAAAAGGTGGCCTATTTTTTATTGTTGGAGTGAACGCTATATAATTGGTTTTTTAACATTTAATGAAAGTTTAGAAGAATCCAACCAATTTTTAATTA
>JACEGR010009184.1:0-28968 GCA_014170235.1 Listronotus bonariensis
AGATTTTTAAAATTTACAAGGTTTCCTATTTTAAAATTTAATATGTTTTGTCCTACACTGTATATCCTAAACTACCCAACAAAACAGTGTTTTTATTTCTTTTATACGTTAAAAAATAAAAAAGTTGGGAAAATGTATCTCTATTACGCTTCTAAGAATAATTTAAAATTAATTTTCAGATTTGGATGGTCATATTTCCGAAACTAATTGAGATAGACACATCAAATGTAGTATTTTTAAAACATTTTAAAAGATTTTTTGGTGGTGATATAATATTCATGGTATTACATTTAAAAAAAATCATACCTATTGTCGTACCCTGTATATCATATGAGTTAATAATCATCGGATTACTGATTAGAATACTACCGAATTAACCAAACAAGCTGACATTTTAGTTTATTTTGTACAATAAAAAATAATAATGTTAAGGGGGTGTAAATTTATAATAACATATAATAAGTTTTAGGTTCCCAAAAGCATTTGTAATAATTTATAATATTTTTCCAGTAAAAAGCACCTCATTTTAAGTTAGATTAGCAAGTTTCAGAATTTTGACCAAAAAAATTAATTTCTATCCCATAGTGCGATGACCAGCTGCATCAAGCGGTATATCATAAAAGAAATATAGCAAAGGCGGCCGCGAAGACAAGCATGCCGATTTATTTGCTTTAAAGTTTTTTGTGATTTTTCTCTTATCAAAGAGCGCCGAATTTACATTTTTAAACTGTTCCCTCTATACAGTGGGTGTCTAAAACGAGGTAAGAGAAAGTTTGTTGACACAAGACTTAAATACTTAAAGATTGGGGGAGAGATGGAATGAAAAGACCTCCGCGGGCAGCGGGTTCCGCATTCTAGAAACTCGAGGGATAAAAGAACGAACACAGTGAGAATTTAGGAGCCTGTCCAGTTGGACCGTACAGAGATGCATACATGCGGAACCACGAGTTTTTCTTTAATTATAAAAGAAAAGTTGCGAACATTCATTGTCTTCATTACATTTATTCACACAATTCAGACACACGATATCTGTTGGGGACCGCACCGCAATGCAATTACCGAGCTAGATTCCAAATTTCACCTTTCTAGGTAATCTTAAAGTGGGTTAGGTTTTGATCTATAATATGTCAGTCAGTGGAAAATTGACGACTTTTGGACCATCATATAGGGTTGCCAACTCTCGCGCCTCGTGCTTGACAGAGATAGACACCGCCTACGCGTTGCTTTCCCCCGCGGCTCGAAGCGAGCGACGAATGCATTTAATTTTTGGAAAAACTGGAGAAATTATTGCTCTCCGAAAGGTCCGGAGGTTAACCATTATTACCGGAATCTCCCGGGCAATCCGGGAGGGGTTGAGAACCCTACCCTCATATCTATATCACCGTTTGAGCTAGCTTCATAAAATTTGGACCTCTAGTTGTCCAGATGGATATTGTGAACACCTAGTATAAAAAAGTATACATTTTGGGAATTTTAAAAACATACATTTTTGGGAATTTTAAAATAAGTATACATTTTAATTAGTTTACTTAACATTGGGAAATTTGCTACATAAAAATATACGTGAGGTGTCAAGGTCTTAAAGTATAAATTAAAAAAAAGGTTACTTTTATAATAATAAAATAAAAACATTAAACAAACTGGGTAGCGTAGAAATGCAAAACAAATACTGGAAAATTTGATATTTAAAGAAGAGAAAAAGAAATTAAAAAGAGATTAGATCAGATAAGAAGTAGTTAGTAAAGTCAAGTATTAAGTTAAAGTTTTAGTTCAGCCCCCGTACGGGGCTACCCCGAGTGGGGGGTATGCCCGTACCAAATTAAGTTGGTTCAATAAGTTAAGTTGGTTTTAAAAAAATGCGAAGTTAGTTTTGATGGTCCACCGGTCTCATTGTCCCAAGAAGATAGTTCCATATGGTACATTTGCCCAGTGACATCAAGTGACCAAGTAGTATTTCAAAATGTCTACGTCACAATATAAATGAAAAAAACGTAGTTTTGTGTGTTTTTGAGTTACGGAGGGGTCAAAAGTAGTACCAAGTGGTTCGTATAATATTATACTCAGCGCTGTAGCCAGTTCCTTTGCTTATACTTGTCTTGACACGCTGCTGCGTGTCTAGATTAAATATTTGAAAATTTTGAATAAGAATTTTCCACTTTTAAATTTGCATTTATATTATATTTCAATACACGTCATATACGGATTCAACTTTCTATCACCTTCGAATACGTATTATTCAATAAATCACAATGCAATTTTTATTAATAAATCATTTTACCTGTCAGGTTTCGCCGACAACCACGATAAGCTATGAAAGCGATTATTTTTATAAAACCTTCTTTACGACTAAAAATAAAAAGCCAGAAACAGTATTGGTTAAAAAATCGACACACAACAAAAGTTAGAAATATTTTATTTAATGTATTAATTTATTTTCATGGTTGTTACAGGGTGATTTTTTCGATGTTTGATGCAGGGATCCCAGAAACGGCTGCAACTACAGACATGGTTAAAATGGAAAAAGAATTTTAGTTTTTAGAACTATGTTTAAATCACTTTTCATTTCCTCCAAAAAGATCAGGTCGGAAACATTTCGTATTCGATATATCCACCATCAGACTTGAAAATCAAACTAACCCTATTTAAACTATATTTCCCCTTCTTTTCCCATATAACATTTTTTGCCGGCGTTGTACATTTAATTTACTGGCATTGCCAACACTCTTTAATGGCAAGGCATTGGCAAAAAGGTATCAAAAGACGCAAAGTGGGCAATTGGCCGTTATTAGGCCACGTGTTGCAGATAAAGTGATGGCGTCCGTCGTTAATAAGTTATTGGCAAAAAAATGCGTTTAAGATGATGGCATCCGTCATTAATAAATTATTGGCAAAAAGATAACAAAAAGACACGAATGTGGGCAAACGCAGATACTCCCAAGCAGCAAGCTGACGTCTTATTGACGAAAATTGTCGCATATACTTTTTTTTAAAGCTAAAATGATGCGATATTTTATTTGAAAATTAAAATAGGAAAAAACTCCTTACTGCATGCAATTTCCTTGCAATGCAAAGTACCATCTCTCGGAACACTGTCCAACTTGGAGATGCAGATTTTTACACTAGCCGAAGAGATTTCTTTCAAAGCTAAGTGAGATCACCTACCGCAGACCGCTCTCGAATTATTTTTGTCTAATGGGTACGGTTTAGACGATAAAAAGCGAAGATATTGCAGAAACGTAATAGTTTATTGTCCATTACGCCATCTATCGGTATGTCAAAAAAACTATTAAATATATATAATATTTTTATTAACACATCTTTAAAACTTTTAATAAAGTTTTAAACAAAATGTTTACAGCTCCTAACAGTCTACTTGAATATCTTGCCTTCTCGACTAGCCATCACCAATTAATCACACAACACACACTTATTAGGTAATGAATACATTTACTTATGTCTATTAAAAACTCTTTCTTTCTTTAAAAAAGAAACTAAAAAGCTAGAAAACCACGTAGAAAACAAATGCACAAAGCGGTCACCTTCGGTCGAAATTAACGTAGCTAATTTTACCATCATTTTATTTTTATTCGCTACAAAATACATGATAAACATTTTGTTTGACCTAATTTTTATTTGCATGATTTTTAACAATAAAATGTTATGAAAAGGCCATTTCCTTTAAATTATGTAAAAAAACATAAAATAATGTTGTTTAGCTGCCATTATAAATAAAACAGATCAAAAAATTGCTTTAATGTTAGTTAAATACCAATGTTAATAATATGGTTTAAAAAGTATGAATATGCGTTGAAGGTTTGCCTTCAAAAATCCAATATTTATTTGCCTGCAACAAAAACCGCCTTTTTGTATGTTTGCCGGCAAAACGCCTGCATGTAAAATTTATTGGCAATTAAGTGTTTATTTAGGGTTGACTTTTTAATGCGTATAAGATGTTGGCGTAATATTGCCACCAATTGCCAATGCTTTAGCATCAATGCCAATATGAAAAATGTACATTGCCGGCAAATAGTGTTTGCTGGGTTTACATAAAATTCGTTATATGTATAAATCTAAATGGGCACTCAATATTTCACTTAACACCAAAAACTTAAAAAAAAATATTGATTTTATGCCTTTTTAATATTAATTTACGAGCATTACTTTAAATTAATGCAGCTGTGGCAGCTTAAAGAAATAAATACATGTATGGACGGTTGGGGCCATTTTATTAGTCAAAAAATTTGTTATTAAATGGAAAAAAGGTGGAAAATAAATAAAAAAACTGGTTTTTAAAAAGTGTGCAATTTAGTGTTGTATCAGGAATTTTGTGCAAAAAGAAGGGGGAATATATTAAAAATAAGTTAAGTTAGGTTTTTATCTTTGATTATGGATATCTGAAAAATGAAAACGTTTCCGAAAAGATAGCACTGTTCGAAACGTTGTGTGAATAAATAAAAACAGTGAAAGTCCAAAATTCTTTAAATACCACTACTAAATCAATGTCTACCGCATTCAGACAGACGATGCATTTGTTTGTTTGTTTGTTTATAGATATTGGGTATAGAGGGAACAGTTTAAAAATGTATATTCGGTGCTCTTTGATAAGAAAAAAATGAAAAAATTTTTTAAAGCAAATAAATCCGCACGCTTGTCTTCGCGGCCGCCTTTGCTATATTTCTTTTATGATATGCCGGTTGATGCAGCTGGTCATCGCACTATGGGATAGAAATTAATTTTTTTGGTCAAAATTCTGAAACTTACCAATCTAACTTAAAATGGGGTGCTTTTTACTGGAAAAATATTATAAATTATTACAAATGCTTTTTGGAAACCTAAAACTTATTATATGTTATTATAAATTTACACCCCCCTTAACATTATTATTTTTTATAGTACAAAATAAACTAAAATATCAGCTTGTTTGGTTAATTCGGTAGTAATCCGATGATTATTATCTTATATGATATACAGGGTACGACAATAGGTATGATTTTTTTAAATGGAATAGCCTGAATATTATATTACCACCAAAAAACTATTTTAAAATGCTCTAAAAAATACTGCATTTGATGTGTCTATCTCAATTAGTTTCGGAAATATGACCATCCACATCTGAAAAATAAATTTAAATTATTCTTAGAAGCGTAATAGAGATACATCTTCCCAACTTTCTTTATTTTTTAACGTATAAAATAAATAAAAACCCCTGTTTTGTTGGGTAGATTCGGTAGAATCCATATCTTTCATCAGAATGCTTTTATCTTTTAGAATAAACAGTGTAGGACAAAACATATTAAATATTAAAATGGAAAACCTTGTAAATTATATAAAAATCTTGTATCTGTCCTTACACTCAGAAGTAGCAAAAAGTAGGAAGGCAATTGTAAGTACAAAAACTGATAAAGAAAAAGGTAAAAAATCTTGACAAAAGTAGCGAGACTGCATCGGAAACACAACAATAGCTCTTATTATTTAAACTCTTTTACTTTTTTAGTAAATGAGGCTAATAATAAACTAAGTAGATTAAATGTTGTATATTTATGTTTAATAAAAATACATTTTCAAGTTTTTTATTCATATCCTTTTATAATTTTGCGTACATGTAGTTTGGAGTATCTACTTTGAAATACACAGCATAAGTCATTAAAATTTCAAAGTTGCTTTATGGCCAAAATAATGGATTTCTATCCCATAGTGTATCGGTGCGTCGCTGTAAAGGATAGCGGCGCCTTTGTATAAAATAATCCGATTGCAGGCGGCCTTTTTTATTTTTTATTGTATTATTTTCAAAGGGTACCGAATTTGCGCTTTTCAAATGTTCTTACTATATGCCTTATTTTTTTGTTCATACGAGCTTTTTTAGATTTTTATTGCGATTCGTGCTACCAGTGGTATGTCATTTGTACAATAATGCTGATAATTCCAGGTTTATTATTGTATTTTGGGTATTTTGTTTAATAAAAATGACACATTTTACAAAAACGATAAGTAGTGGACAGATTACCTTCTGTAAAGTAATATAAAGGAAATAGCAATAAAATCCAGACGGAGTAAGTAGTTTTTACTTTTTAATATTTTAAATAAAAAAAAACTTTTATATAAACGATTTTGCTAAATTGCCTTTTCTTTCGAGATCTATGAGCTCGTAAAATAAATGACACAATTTTGAGAATACCCTGTGTTTTGCGAAATTATTGTTTAATTATTAAAAAAATAATTCTTAAAAGTGAGATAAAAAGAAATAGAGATCGCACCAGGACCAATACTATATTTAAGGATATATCGCTTATCCGGCAGAAAAAAGTGGCGTGATTCTATAAATAACATTTTCCCGGAGAAACAAAAAATAATTTTTAAAATCATAATGTAGCCCTTACTTTTAAACAGTAAATTTAAAAAATTTAATTGGAAACAAAGCATATGGATAAGTAACTGTTGTAAATTACGTAAATATGAAAAGCAACAAAACTATGACATCTAATTTACCAAAAAAAAAAGAATAACATTTTAACTTAGCTCACTTTTCTTTAAAATATTGATCGTTTTTTACATCTGGCACTTTTCCCTTAGAAACATCGAAAAATACCCGTGACACTTTTCGAAATAGAACGGTTTTCGTGATAAGCAACGATCTTTCCACTTCAAATGTCAGGGATTACCTGGCATACAAGTGAGAAGTGTCATTGTTCTAGAATAAAAATGTGTACTTTATCGCCAAATGAATAATGATACTCAGGCAGAGACAAGAATGAGACGAGCAACTAAATGTAAATAAATTATCCGAGAGAGAGATAGCTGCTGGGCCTTCCTTGGCTGTCTTCAAGGAAGGTAAACGCAGATGGAGCGTGAGTCCACTTTATCGTCTGCCCGCCAAATTCAAATTATATAGCTGTGCTATTTTTGCCCTTAATGATGAGTACTTGTTTTTGTTTCCTACTAATATAAAATATTGGGGTTTAGTTCAATAATTACACACACCTTATTAAAAATGTCATTTATTTGGTTTTTATAAAGATTTTTTCTTACAGATAACCATGTCAATATTACCTTAAATTATCTGTTGAAAAGCACAAATTTAATATATACATTGTGATCACTAATAAAAGTCAATATTCAAAGTCCACTTAAGTGTAAAAACCACGAAACACACAATAAATCACAGAAAATGTAAACAAACTGTCTAAACAAATCGGCGCGCGGCGATTGAAACATATCAAACACAAATATCGATTAACATTTCGGCGTGACTGCCTGCGGCAACGTTGTCAAGTTAAAAATATTCGATTCATGGTATATTTTCTTTCTCTTAATTATAGATGTGAGCCAAAAAAGGACATTGAAGTTTACATGCAGAAAATGTAAACAACTTGGCAACCAGGGCAAATCGATGATTGCTTCATCTACGATAGCCTGCCATGATGAAAGACAAAGACATATTTACTGGAACGTTAAACCAGAAAGAGATAAATACAATGGACAAATTGTTAGGACCAGTTACTCGTCTCATTGTTGTCTCTGACTCAGGGTCAGATTTAGAGGTGTGGAGGTCCCGGGGCAATGAGCTTGGGGGTCCTCTCAAAGTAAAACTAAATGGATTTTATAACCAAAAAAATTGAAGAGCAAAAAACAGGTCCTTATCAACAAATAGGTTATGGCAATTATTTTTCAACCAGAAAAAAACTGAAGGAAAAAAGGCCTCATCAATAAATTAGTTAGGGGACTATTTTTACCAGAAAAAAAATCCTTATAAATAAGATATGTACCTTTTCTCATTGTGAGGGCCCCTAATTTTTGGGAGCCCCGAGCGCCTGCCCCACTTGCCCCTTTGATGACACTACCACCATTTGAATGAATCATGCTGTAGTACAATTAAAATCATATAAAAAACAGCAAAGGAGGTAAAAAGTTTAAAAACTTAATACAAAAGAAAAAAAAATTTGTATAAAAATCACGCTATAAAAATGATATTGACAAAGTATCAAAGCAACTCTTCTGTGCAAAAGCTTAAAAACTTCTAAAGGGGTTTGGAATAATATTGACATACAAATTACTTCTTTAGAACTTTTTTGAGTTTCTGTACAGATAAATGTATAGAGAAAATGTGAAATGGTAAAAGTTTTACTATTTAGAACATTTATACAGGGTGTTAATTTAAAAACTTACCGCTCAAGTTATCTGCAAAAAGATACTAATTTGAGAAAATCGCCAAAACACATCATGATGTTATTAAGGAAAAACATTTTTACAAAAAAATGTACAGAGCGCCCCTTCAACCCCTTAACCCCGAGGGCTACCACCCCAAAAGTCTTAAATGAGAAGGTGGGTCGAGTGTTACAACAATTTAAAGCTCGTGACGAGTACTTTAGAACCCTAGAATATAAAGTCAATATCTTCCCCTACTACAAAATGACGGTACTTTGAAAAAACCCAAATTTCTGGGTTGGCCGTATTTCCGAAACTAATAAAGTTAGATGTACAGTGCGTCCAATCTAACTTGTCCATATTTCAAATGACTATAAATTTTTTATTTCTTAATTTAAAAAAATGATCCAAAAACCAACTTGTACAGTGAATTATTAAGTTTTTTTTCTGTTATAAAGATTACATAAAACAATTTTATTAACAGAATATATTGACATAACTTACTTATTCTGTTAATGAAATTGTCTTATGTATCTTTATACCAGAAAAGAAAACTTGATAATTTACTGTCATTAGATTTTATGAGCTAGTATGACGAAAAATGACGTCGGAAAGACGTCACATTAATGACGTCAAAAACACATCAATAAAATGACATTAAAATGACGTCATAGTTTTGGTCTGATGACGTCCTATGACCAAAAATGACTTAAAAATGACGTCATAATGACGTCTGCTTGGAGTTATTACGAACGCACTGTATAGTATTATAAAATCATATTTATTTAAAAATAAACAGTAACAAAAATTCAATTGTGTACCAGACAATATTTTTAAAAGAAAAAAATGCAATAGTCAATTTTAGAAATCCAGGTTTGATTGTTGTTGGGCTCAAATAATGAAAGTCAGAATTAATCGATGAATAAAACACCGGATTTCAAATATTGCCAGTGACAATGGATTTGCAGGGTTTTTCATTCAAACTGATTTTGATTTAAAAAATTATTTATTTTTTTACTCCTGTTTTTTTAACTGCTTTTTTTTGTTAAATATACATACAGGGTGTTCATTTAAAAACTTTCCACTCAAGTTATCTTCGAAACGAGAAGAGTTGAGAAAATCGCCGAAACACGTCAAGATATTTATTGAGGGGGAACGTTTTTTACAAAAAATTGGACGGCGCTCCTTTAACCCCTTAACCACCAGGGCCACCACTCCAAAATTCTTAAATAAGAAGGCGGGTCGAGTGATACATCATTTTAAAGCTCCTGACGAGTTCTTTATAACCCTAAAATATGAAGTCAATATCTTCACCTATTACAAAATGGCGGTACTTTAAAAATTACTTAAATACCTGATTTGGATGGTCATATTTCCGAAACTAATAAAGTTAGATGTACTTAATATGATATTTTCTTAAAGCTCATTTAAAGATCTTTTTAATGGTAAATAATATACAGGGTTCTTAAATAAAAAATATGTACTTTTTCTTCTACCCTGTATATTACTACCAGTATCACCATTAAAAAGACCTTTAAAAGAGCTTTAAGAAAACACCACATTAGGTACATCTAACTTTATTAGTTTCTGGAAATATGGCCATCCAAATCAGGTATTTAGGTAATTTTAAAGTAGGTACCGCAATTTTGTAATAGGTGAAGATATTGACTTCATATTCTAGGGTTATAAAGTACTCGTCAGGAGCTTTAAAATGATGTATCACTCGACCCGCCTTCTCATTTAAGAATTTTGGGGTGGTGGCCTGGTGGTTAAGGGTTAAAGGGCGCCGTCCAATTTTTGTAAAAACGTTCCCCTCAATAAATATCTTGACGTGTTTCGGCGATTTTCTCAAATCAGTCTCGTTTCGAAGATAACTCGAGTGGAAAGTTTTAAATGAACACCCTGTATGTATCAAAAATTAATTATTTATTAAAATTGCCCTAATAAACTTCCATAATTTGACTTTCAAACACCTGCTTTCTTCAAATTTCTACACAACACAATTTTTGAGCTATAAACGAATGTGATCAAGACGTTTTTGCCAAATTATGGAGGGTAAAGAAAATTGTATTTTATTTGTTTAAGGTAGTTTACTCTTGGATAAAAATAATGTTTTTCGAGTTTTTGCAAATCCTGTATACAATATCAATTTTTTTCTTAGTAAATCATATTTTTTTACAAGCAAGAATTTTTATGAAAATTGTCTTTTTTTAAATACAATTTTTTTCTTAACCCCATCCGTGGACAGTCTGTATATAAAATAGCAAAAATAAAAAATATTGAAAATAATTTTATCGACGCGACGCCATAAAAAAACAAAAATAAAAATTCAATAGTGTTTACAATACAAACTAACCCTTCGGCATTGTACAATACGCAATTGGAAAATCCCTGTTTTTGGCTCTTCTATGATTTACAGGTCAAAAATGTCGAATATCGAAATTGGCTTTTGCAGATGTAAACGAGAAAAGCAGAAAGCTGGTAATGTATCCGAAACAAAGCTTTAATGCCATTTTTGAATTTATAGCTATAAATCAATTCTAGCAAGTAGTATATTGAGATTTATTAATTAAAATGTGTCAGTTATCAAGTTAATACAATTTACATCCCCTATTAATATTTATTTTTTTTAATTGAAGAAGTAGTCCATAGTGTTGTGCGTTGCAATGTAATATACAAATGAAACCTGGTCTTTCACCACTAAATGTTCTTTATTTATTTAAAGATTAAGGGACATGTTTCGACCATAAAAATGGTCATCATCAGCCCAAAGAAAGGAAGCAAAGAAGCAGTTCTCGTAAGAAATTACCAAAAATTTTTTACAAAACATTGATAATTGAATGCATGAAAATTGGGTAATTTTCTAGGAAACCTGCGGCAACCTCCGATTTTAACGAAATTTGGTATACAGGGGTGTTTTGGGGCGCTGATCACAAATCTGAAAGATTTTTTGGCGGAAACGTTTCTGTTCTTGAGATATTCATCATAAGACTTAAAATCTAAACTAATCCTATTTTTACAATATTCCCCCTTCTTTTTGCACACAATTCTTGATTTAAAGCTAAAGTGGCACACAATATTTGATTTTCACCTTTTAAAACTACGGTTTTTTACGTATTTTACATTATTTTTGCATTAAATTACATAGCTATACTTTGAATCATTTCAATCCCAGAGTGCCATGAAGCCCTATGTGTATGTATGGTTGCCGCATTATCAAAGAAAAGCCACACAATTTTATGCAAAAATAATGTAAAAACGTAGAAAACGGGGTTTTAAAAATTGAAAATCAAGTATTTTGTGACACTTTAGCTTTAAATCAAGAATTGTGTGCAAAAAGAAGGGGGAATATAGTGAAAATAAGATTAGTTCTAAATTTAAACTTTAATAATGAATATCTCGAGGACGAAACGTTTCCGCCAAAAAATCTTTCAGATTCGTGATCAGCGCCCCGAAAACCCTCGTATACCAAATTTCGTTAAAATCGGAATTGCTGCAGGTTTCTAGAAAATTACCGAAAATTGAAAAGGGGGGTTGCATATACAGTTAAGCTTACATTTGGTGATGGTACTTAAACAAAACAAGACAAGACAAACATTGTATTGGCAACTTAAACAATCTAATAGCTTAATAAAGTTTAACTTTGTAAAGTAACTTATGATTAGAAATTCACCTATATATAGTTTTATTTAATTTCCATTAAAGTTTAGGGTAACTATAATATTGTTTGAGTTCAAACAATTTTGTCTTGTCTTGTCTTGTCTGGTTTGCGTAACTAACGTATGTCCTAAAAGTTTTGGCACAAAACTCATTTGTCTTCTAATTTTAACAAAAACAAGAATAATATCAAGTTGCCTTTGAAAACAAAAGTTTATTTTACTGTCAGTTGAGATTTATTCATTTTGAAGTTTTCGCCTTAAGATGTCATATAAATTAGAAAATAAGAAAAAGTATCTACAAGTTAGCTGGGCGGATACCCAAAGCTGAAATCTGTCGAATATTCCAGAATGAAAACATTTCACGCAGAACCATTTATAGAACAATAGCGGAGTGCGAGCAGGGAATACCATGTCTGAATCTCCCAAAAGTGGTAGACCACGTGCATTTACCGCACAGAGGTCAGAGAGATTGGTGAGAAGAGCAAAAACCAGATTGGAATGTCAACGAGGAGACTGGCTAGGCAATACTGATCTTCTAAGAGTACGATATCGTTGGAATTGAGGAGGAATGGTCTTAAATATCGAAAGAGACGTAAGTGCCCTAAATACTCTCAAGAGCAGCTTCTTCGTATACCAAGATGTTGTAAAGACAATGAGTTTTGTGCCAAAACTAAGGACACTACATTACTACCATATGTAAGCTTAACTGTAGATGCAACCCCCTTTTCAATTTTCATGCTTTCAACTATCAATGTTTCTTTGCTTCCATTCTTTGAGCTGATGATCTCTATGGTCGAAACATGTCCCTTAATCTTTGAATAAATAAAGAGCATTTAGTGATGTAAGACCGGATTTTATTTGTATATTTATTATTTTTAATTTTACAAAACAAGCAAAAGTATCAATTTCTTGGGCATTCTGGTGTAGAGAGCATAAATTTTAGGTGATTTTTGAAGTGCCTTTAAAAAAGGCCATCAATATTTTTACTTTATATTTTTGTGGATGAGTTATTTATTAACATTGTAAAAATACAGACACAATTATAAAAAAAAATAAAAATTTAAAAAAAAGCAGCTGATGAAGGGGGGTCTCAAAAAATTGCCAAGTATTGTTTATTCTCCTTATGTGCATAAATTTCTTAAAACACCAATCCGTTAACAAATCATATCCATCAGTACTTAATTTAAAAAAAACGACAATTAGTTTTAAACTATTATACCAAGTGTTAGGTACCAGATAAATAAATAGAATTCGTAAAAGCACTCTTTTATGTGTTTGGATTTTCATAGACAGGTCATTAGAACCTGCTGTTTAATTATATACAGTTTTTTTAACTAAGGTCGATGTTTACTGGCATTATTATTTACGAATAATATGCGCATATTTCTTAATTTGTTTATATTCATAAATATTACTTGTTTTAAGAAACGGCAATATTTTTATAAACGACCTTTCCTTTTCTTCTACTAATTTTTTGTTTGTTGTCAATAGTTTCGGTTCTTATAAAGGAATATATGACGGTCTAGCCAGTGGCGTAGCTGGAGGTTTTGCAGCTCGGGGCGAGAAGTAAAGTTGGAGCCACACCATTTCAGTAAATCAATGCTTTTTCTTGTAAAAACTTTGGAGCGCAAAAAGGTCCTCACCTCCAAACGGGGACCCCTTTCTCACTGTATCATATCTTTTCTATGGTCAGAAGCCCCCTCTTTCTTCACTTTTTTTTCTTCTAAAATTTCAATTACTAGCCAAAAAACAACCAAAAATTTACCATTTTGGACTTACCTCAGTCCAAAAATGGATAATTTTGGAGATATAGGTAGGTTGTCAAAAATTTATTCTGGTTTAGGTTTTCTAATAAATAATTTCTTTATTAAGAATACGAGGTTAAAGCACCCCATGACAGCCGTGGGTAATAAATGTGAGTAATGAGCGTGGGTAATGGCCGTGGGTAATAAGCGATATTACCTGTTTAAAATCACATTACTTATGTATATATTCTTAAACAGTCGTAGAAAAAAGTATTACTGCATAGTGATTTAAAGATTTCTTTATACCCTATTTGCCTACGTGGGTTTCAGTTAACTCGGGAATTAATTTACTTCGTTCATTATTAGAAGATACTTTCCACTAATTAGCCTTTGCTAAGCTAAAACCCGCTTTGCTTAGTCTTAAGTTAAAGTTTTGATTACGGTTGCATTGAGATTAAAGTAATTATTTAAAGCACACAGCTAATCACATTCTAAGATTACCTTCTAATTAATTACAAACTTAGTTTATTACGGTCAATAAATTAAGAGCCAGTGTTAGAGCTTATGGATAATGTGACCCAAATAGTGTTAAGACTGGAGTTTCGTGAGGAGTAAGTTTAATCAGTGACAAATTTTTAAAAAATGGATACCAACATTCAAAGTTAAGTGAATAAAGTGACTGAAATAGAAGGTATCAAACATCATGACAATATCTAAATTGTACAGGGTTATTTATTTTAAAGGTAAAAATCGCTTTATTTTTTAACTTTCCTGTGCTTTTTAAAAAACGAATATAGCCATTTTCTTTCCGTAGCATTTATTAATGTAATCAGAAAACATTTGAAAACAAAAGGGTTACAAAACAAGTGAGGTATTTTTAAAATTAAATACCCCATATATTTGTATATCAATGGATAGAGATTTTCACGAGAAATTCGATCTAAAATTAAAAGGATTGCTAATAGAAAATGATCCCCATATATTTTCAATAGACCTGCGCAAGAATTTTTTACCCCACACTGGGAGAATTGCTGTACACCTTTGCACATGCGCAGTTGTTATAAAGGTTAGCATTTTTTATTTAAAACCCAATATAGTGTTGGCAACATTGACAAAATTAGCAGTATTTTAATAAATATAGTGGTTGCAACACTGAAAACGTTTACCTCATGCGGTGACAGGGTCACACTCATCCTAATTTAATTTATAATTTGGGATTTCCCGATCGTAAAATCCAGGTAAAATTGACGCCGTCGACCGACCAAACCCAATCTCCCATCTACGGTCGACCGTTATCAGGTATAGTTATTTGGTATTTGGTGTTTTATTTGTGCGTTGTGAGTAATCTTGGTGTTTTAAACTTTATTTAATTTAAGTTTTGCATAACCAAAATTAAATAATGAGTAAGTAGCAAATTTCCTGTTTTAAATAATACTTTTTATTGCCATGCAGTCAATTTTTTAGAGATCAATAAATCCATTATTTTTTGAAATAGTCATGGTTTGGGCTAATTTTTTTGAACGGGAAAAATTGTAAGTTTAAGGATTATAGAAAAATATATATGGGGTTCCATTTAAAATAACAACTTGCCTCTATATACGAAAATTGACTCGTTTTCGTAAGAAATAAATGTCACAACCAAATGGCAAGGATATAAAAGAAACTTAAAAAATCTAAGGCTTTTCAGTGAAAACCGCATTTTGATAATTTTATTTCTTTTTAAAATTATTCGCAGTGAAAATGGGTTAAAATATAGTCGGACACCCTGTATTAGCATTGGACTGATGCATTTATAATTACACAAAATAAAATATGGCAGTTTAATTAAAATAATTTGACATATTTTCAAGTTATAACACGTAGCCATAAGCAATTTCGTCGGCAATATCAATGATGTGGCGTATCTCAAAAAAGTAGGAAAATTGACTAGAGCTGATGTAATTGCTTAAAAGTTGCTTAATATTACAAATTGGTATATGTTAGATTTTGATATCTTTAAAAGTTATAGAAATATAATACTAAGCCTATTTCATTTTACTTCAAAAAGAGAGTAGTACAAAAAATACCTAAAAGCACCCTCGTGAAATTTAAACATAAAGATACGCCGCTTTGTGATATTGAGGACGATTTATACCATATATTATCTTGTGAGATTGCTTGTTGCCTCGTATGTTAAAAAAGGATTCATAGGTATCTTTCTGTGAGAATTCTGTTTTGAATCAAGACTAAGTGACTATTCACAACAGACCAAACATTACTTGTTTTTCAATGCTAAAATGCCGTTTGTTTTGTTGCCATGATTAAAATACTAAACATGAAAACACAAACGTGTGTGACAAAGAAAACAAATCAAAATAATTTGCCTTTGTTTACAAATACCTCTGTGTTGGCAACACTGTAAATAATATAATGACGAAGTGCATTTCGATTGCCAGAGGTGTGCCATTCTAAGGCAATAATAAAATAAGCAAAAATAACACCAAATAAGAATGTTTTAGATAAACTTGTAAAACTTTTCTAAATAAGATTTGGGTATGTATAATTTTACGTTTTATAACGTGGATATAAAAAGTGTGCGTGTGTATGTATGTAAATCAGGAATTAAAAAGATAGAATGAGGATTTTTTAAATAACCACTTATGTATTACATTTGCTTAAAGGCAGTTTTACAAATAATATTATATCATTTAATTAAGATTTATTCTCATAAAAGAAAATTGCACTAATATCATAATTAGTCATTTGTAAATAAGTTATGTATATGAAATAATTTAAAACATATTATTATGTATCTCATAAAGAAGTAAATACTAACAGACTACGCCAACAACGATGCGACGCCAATGAATTGCAAAACAAACATATGTTTACTTACTTGTGAAATGACACATTAGGGGTTTAAAAAGTCTATTTTTGCATACTTGGCATTCACGAACCATATTGTCGGTAATATTGTCCAATAATTTACACAAACAACACTATAAGACACATGAAAAACTGAGAAAATCACCAAAACAACTATTTCTCACAAGGCAACGCTGCAAGTAATGGCGCATGAGAAGTGATAAAAATGCTACGAGACTAGCCAATCCGAGCCCGCTTGGAGGCTATGGCCCGTAGCAACGTTGTCGGGTTGTTTAGTCAATTTTCCGTGATTTAAAACAAAAAGAAAAACCTGTAAATAATTAAATATAATGATAATTTAATATGAACATAATAATAACTATAGAATTCTGATATCAAAATCACTTAAAGTTTAGACGATATTCTTATATAGTAATACCAGTTAAAATTGTGTCTAATACTATAGTTACAGCTTGTCTAATAGATTTTGGCTTAGAAAGAACATTTTTAAAGCGCAAATTCGGTACCCTTTGAAAGAATAATACAAAAAAACATAAAAGGCCGCGCATTGCAATCGGACTGTTCTATACAAAGGCGCCGCTATCTTTTACAGCGACGCACCGTTACGCTATAGGGATAGAAATCCATTATTTTTGGCCAAAAGCACAGCTTTGAGGTTCTAATGGCTTTTTTGCTGTGTATTTCCAAAGTAGATACTCAAACTCATGTACGCCCAATTATAAACAGGACATGACGACTTCTATTGGGATAAACTTGAAAATGTATTTTAAGTAATAAACATAAATATGCAACATTTAATCTACTTGTTTATTATTACTTGTCACAAAAACTAAACGAACAAATATTATTGTTGTAACTGATAAAAGGAGGTCTCGCTTGTCAAAGATTTTTTTACCTTTTTTTATCAGTTTTTGTAATACAATTGTTTCCACTTTTTGTTATACTGGATTAAGGACAGATACAAGATTTTTATAATTTACAAGGTTTTCCATTTTAAAATTTAATATGTTTTGTCCTACACTGTATATCCTAAAAGATAAAAAGCATTCTGATGAAAGATATGGATTCTACAGAATCTACCCAACAAACAGTGTTTCATATTTATTTTATACGTTAAAAATAAAAAAGTTGGGAAGCTGTATCTCTATTACGCTTCTAAGGATAATTTAAAATTATTTTTCAGATTTGGATGGTCATATTTCCGAAACTAATTGAGATAGACATGATCAAATGTAGTATTTTTTTGGTGGTGATATAACTATTCAGGTATTCCATTTAAAAATCATTTCTATTGTCAGCACCCTGTATATCATATGAGATAATAATCATCGGATTACTGATTAGAATACTACCGAATTAACCAAACAAGCTGACATTTTAGTTTATTTTGTACAATAAAAAATAATAATGTTAAGGGGGTGTAAATTTATAATAACATATAATAAGTTTTAGGTTTCCAAAAGCATTTGTAAATAATTCTATAAGCTCTTTTTCCAGTATTTTTTGAAAAGTAAGCACACTCACTTTAAGTGCAGATTAGTAAGTTTCAGAATTTTGACCAAAAAAATTAACTTCTATCCCATAGTGCGATGACCAGCTGCATCAACCGGCATATCATAAAAGAAATATAGCAAAGGCGGCCGCGAAGACAAGCATGCCGATTTATTTGCTTTAAACTTTTTGTGATTTTTTTCTTATCAAAGAGCACCGAATTTACATTTTTAAACGTTACTGAAATTGTAATTCGGAATTAGATAAGGTTTGGCAAAAGCCGATTTGGTTTAGGCTTACAAATGCTAATTTGTAAGAAGCACTAATAATACATTAGGCAATTACTGGTTACCAATTATAAACCACGCGTTTAACTGCACACGAATAATGTATCAATTTACAAGCAAGAAAACTGCTGTATAAAAAGTTAGAAATGTGTCCAAATTTAACTTAAAATGAAAGTCCTCTAAAGTATTTTTTAAATAAATGGCGTAATGGCATAATTGTCGGTAAATCGGTATTCTTGGTAAATAATTGCCACCAATCGTCCTTTTTATCTGTCTTAATTGCGGCCTTAGTCGATTAAGTGTCCTAAAAGAGAGTGGTTAGCTTTAGGCCCGCCGCAAAATGAACCCAGCCCACGAACAGCACACGCATAGCCCAGCCATGTGCATAACTTTGTAAAACGTGCTTTTAAATGGAGTTGGACCCAGCCCAGAGCTAGCTCATTCTGCTGCCTGCCACCGTGGGTAGGTTTTGTGTTCGCCGCACAGAATTCGTGGGTCTTGTGCAGCATGGGTTTCTTTTTAAAAACCTGAAATATGGTTAATTCCGACCGCTTAATCCAACTTTTTGCGGAAAAAATCCCGTTTTGTATTATTTAAGTCATCCAGATTGATGTTTTTTTTTGCTTTTAAATTTTATGTTTAAAACAAATAAAACTTACAAAAAAAACATTGTTTAAATCATATTTCCTTAAACGTAATATCAATTAAGCATGGTTCATCGATGATTATTATTCTACTAAATAATACAGCGTGTCTTCGGAAGTTCTTACCTACTGGGAAACTTTTTAATTATTAACTTTACGAAAAACTGTGCTCTTCATAAAAGTCCTGCTTGATGAGAAAATACATTTCCACAAATATATGTGAAGGTGGCACTCCGGACATATGTTTATAGGAACTTTTTTCATAAAATGACATAACAAATCACCCTTAAAAGTTTGGTACCGTAGTTAGGAAATAACCTGTATCTTAATTTGGAAACAAGTCATTTTAAAGCCACCCTGTACGTCCAACCTTCAAATATTTTTGTGGATATGTATTTTCTCATCAAGCAGGACTTTTTATGAGGAGGCACTTTTTTTCGTAAAGTTAATAATAAAAAGACATGCTGCATGCAAATTTGTTAAATGGTAATACTTCGAATTGATGTTTTTATTACTATTGGCAGGAGTTGAAGAAATTTTGACATACTCGACCGCGCATTGAACTGATAGCGCCTGGTGCCCTGACGCCCGGTGATAAATAAATTTATACCTATTGTTTAAGCTAATCGCGAGCAGTTAAATTTTATTTTAGAATAATAAATTTGAATATATAAAGCACATACCTGACAAAAAAACAAATCTATTTTACGAGGGTGAAGCTATCGAAATTTGCAATTGTTTATTTAAAAGTTAATAAACAATAGGCTAATAAATAAATAATATTAGATTTTTTATATTTTATTAAAATATAGTTTTTAACAGTAAATCCTGAAAATTTTATTAATTTAGCTTTGATGGTTACTTGGAAATTGATTTTTTAATTAAAAGTACTAAACATTTTTATTGTAAAAAAGTGTTGTTAAAATGAAAATATCAAAAACTGTTTTGGGAATTAATTGTTGGTAATAACTACTTATTAAAAAAATACATGAACTTAGTTCTCATGATCAAGTGAAAATGGGGGTCCACTTGATGTGTTTTTACTCAAATATGCAATTTTAACTATTTACCCAAAAAATTAACTTCAGTTCTCATCATTGGGAATTTGTTTTTATTATTGATTTTACGAAAAAAACTTATTCTTTATAAAAAATCTGCATGGCCTAAAACCTAAAATGCAATCATCAGATATACATTTTTTGCAGTGGTATACGAGGTATGTGATTTTGCTTAAGAGAAAAGTACTTTTATTTTTAACAATATCGATTTTTTTATAAGAAAAAGATCTTTAGAATAAAAAAACTTACAAATATGAAAACTTATTATCATTTTTGACATACCTCGTATACCACTGCAAACAATTAATATCTGATGATTGAATTTTAGGTTTAGACCATGCAGAACTTTTTATAAGGAATAACTTTTTTTTCGTAAAATCAATAATAAAAAAGTTTCCCACATGGTCCGAACTTACGTAGACATGCTCTATGTCCGAAGTCGCTTCATTTCTGAGATACAGGGCCTTTTAATCTCATAAGTGGTGACGAGACTCACTGATCAATTTCAGTTTTTGTTGTGTTCCAATTATTAATACTGCAGTTAAAAAGTTTATATATTACATTTGAGAGTATTTCCTATTATTATTCATTAAATTAATAAAGAAAATAAATAAAAACACGCTTGTTTAATTTAGGTGTTTTAAACTTGTTTTAAACTGTTTTAAACAAAACTGTTTTAAACGTAAACAAATGTTTAAAACATGTTTAAAACAGTTAATTAAAACAAAATACAGGATCGGTTAAATGGAGGCAAAGTTGCGCACTTTGATGCTCAATAAAATGCCGTTTTGCGTTTTAAAAATTCCGAGTACTTCCGAAGATATTCGAAAAACCGGAATTTTCAATTTTGGTTTCTATTGTTTCTGGCTATATTTGTTAAGATAACTCCAAAATGAAAACACGTTTTCATGGCCACTTTTTCTGCTCTATAATTCAGTGTGATTAAATATTGAGTCTGACGTTTCGGCTTCTGGCGACCATCATCAACTTAATTTTTTTAAATACGGACCTGATATTTTTTCAATTTAATTAAATCCTTTCATCACTCTTAAAACACTATATACGCCACTTTGATATTTTCCGACGTTTCGTACAGACAATTCCATCACCAGAATATTGCATATTTATTTAACCATAATACGGCCCTGAACTACATTTTTAGGTAAAATGGTAAAAAAGAATAAACTTATTACATATTCATAATGTTTTATTGCAACTCATTGATATCTAACAGCGGAAATTACTTTATTAACAGAAACTAACCAGCAGGTACGAATTCAAGGGAGAACTTCATTTAATGTATGGATTGGTATGTGGAGGAACAAAATTATTGGACCTTTCTGCTTACGAAGGGACCTTAACTTCCGAACAATATCTAAATTTGATTAGAAATGATGTCTTAGACGCCCTAGATAATCAACCTTTGGCAGTATTTCAAGAAATATGGTGGCAGCAAGACGGAGCTCCTGCCCACAATGGAAGGAAAGTAGCTCAATTCCTACTCATATATTTCTAATAAATGAGTTTTGCTAAGATGGCCCGCTAGAGCCCAGATCTTAGACCCCTAGATTATTTTCTTTGGGGATATCTAAAGAACCGTTTATTTAAAAGTGCACCTCACACCTTTAAGTACTACGACAAAGATTTGATAGGGAAGTCGCCGCCATTCCTAGAGAACAATTAATCGAGCTGTATTAATAATACAAAGCAAAGCAAGAAAAGGCATTGACGTGCTGGAAGGTTATCTCTTTGAACAACTCTTAATAGTGATTAAATTATGTCATATTTAATATATGGGGCGATCAAGATAGTATTACAAATTGTTTATGTAAGCTGATTTGTTTGTCTACCTTTTTGTATCTTATGGTCTAATATTCATGAAATTTTCGGTTAATAAAGTAATTTCCGCTGTTAGATATCAATGAGTTGCAATAAAAAGATTACGAATATGTAATAAGTTTATTCTTTTTTTACCTTCTTACCTAAAATGTAGTTCAGGGCCGTATTATGGTAAAATAAATATGCAATATTCTGGTGATGGAATTTTCTGTACGAAACGTCGGCAAATATCAAAGTGGCGATATATAGTGTTTTAAGAGTGATGAAAGGATTTAATTAAATTGAAAAAATATCAGGTCCGTATTTAAAAAATTAAGTTGATGATGGTCGCCAGAAGCCGAAACGTCAGATTCAATATTTAATCACACTGAATTATAGAGCAGAAAAGTGGCCATGAAAACGTGTTTTTCATTTTGAGTTATCTTAACAAATATAGCCAGGAAACAATAGAAACCAAAATTGAAAATTCCGGTTTTTTCGAATATCTTCGGAAGTACTCGGAATTTTTAAAACGCAAAACGGCATTTTATTGAGCATCAAATTGCGCAACTTTGCCTCCATTTAACCGATCCTGTATCTCTTACGGTTTCCGAAATCCCAATGATGAGCGTCGAATTCGAGCCACCCTGTACAGGGTGTTCAAAAATAATTTCAATTTTTCAGTAAATCAAATAGCCATATCTCTCTTATTTTAAATGCAACACCCTGTATTTTTTTACGTCACATGATGACAAATAAAATACTCTTTCAAATGATAGGTTGCCTATACCTATCTTTTGTGCTTCTTTAGTAAAATCTGTTTTTACAAATTTTTAGTCTAAATGTTTATTTAAATTAAAGTTGGCTGTGACATAGCAGCCATTTATATTTTTCTTAAGAAAATAACAACGAAAATTTATTGATTACTAGTGTTTTAGTCAGTTTAAAAGAAATTTCAATGATTTTAAATAAAACCCTTCTTCAACAACAACAAGATGATATAATACTGGTAGGATGTGAAAAATGGTTTACTTTAGTCTAGAGTTAATCTTGAATAATATTCCAGGGAGAAACCATCTGATAACCTTAATAGTTGCTTTAAAAAATTTGACACAGTGATTATGGATAATGAAAGAAACGAGTTATAGGTCACAGAATGTCGTCATAACTGACCAGAGGCGTTATTAGTATTGTTTAAAAACACAAGTTTTATCATTACCACATTCAGCTGAAATAAGTGGTATTGGAAGTAGCATTATAAGCAACTAATGAATTTTTTTCTGTGAATTTTAAAAATAGTGGCAGATAATACAAAATCTTTTAATTTTGTGCTTTTTTCCAACAAATTAACATTTTGCAATAACGGCTTAGTAAATAGGCATAGCTATATCACAGCCTACTTACATTTAAAGAGACATTTGGAATAAAAATATGTTAAAACGGAATTTACTTAAAAAGTATAAAAGATAGGTATGGGCAACTTATACACCATTTAAAAGAGCATTTGATTTGTCATCATGTGGTGTAAGAAAATAAGTGTTCCATTTAAAATAAGAGAGATATTGCTATTTGACTTTCTAAAAAATTGAAATTATTTTTTGATCACCCTGTATAATATATGATCTCGATATGACCTATGTATGATAAGGCAGACTTTTCCTAATCTTGTAACAAAATTTAAAGTTTAAGGAGTTTATATTGTTAAAATAAAATTAATTTAATTGCACCCTGCATTTTGAAAAAAATCAAATATCCCAAAAACGAATAAAATTAGACACTTGGTACTATTAACAAACTTAAATTATTTTTTTATGAAGAATATAAAACCGTCATAAAATATAGGTTGTTCCATTTAAAAAATATAACTTTGATACGTCACACTTTTTTGAGACATCCTGTATAGAGTAAAATAATTTTATACTGTGGCCTTATCCGACCTGTATATGTTTCAGTATTTACTTTTTTTTAATCCCATGGTTATCCAGCTGCAGACCGTGTCGAATATGGTGGGCCACCCTGTATGTTATAAGGAACTTTTTTGCTTAGAATTATACAAGAAATTACCACTTGAAGTTACGAACAATATTTCTCTAACACCCTGTAGATATAGTTGAGACATCTTGTTGTAAGCCCCTGTGGTATAAACAAAGCCTAAAATACTAATTCTTATCCTAACTAAATGGTGCAATGATGCATTAATCGGCCGATCACGATTTACGATTTAAAAAAATATTGTTCACATGGTCGATAAATTAATTGATCGCCTACTGGAAAATTAACTGTAAACCGGGAATTCGCGTTGCATTCTTGCTATTTATTATTCTAATGCCCTTTGATCGCTGAAAGTAAATTGATGAAAATTTATAGCTGTGCATAAAGTTGGAAGAGATAACTAAAGCTAAGTTAATCATGTGCATATACAGAGTGAAATAAATTTTGCAATCTGGTAATAACAGCAAGTCTTAAATTGCGATAATTTTTTTTTTTTTAGTCGCGTGCGATTAGGTCAAATTTCTGCACTAGTTCAAAAAGTACTTTTCCACACTAGTGCGAAAAAGTACAAAAATATTGAACCTTACCATATATTAGTGAGTCGCAATGAACGATTTTCCTGAACTTTGTTTAAAATAAAATTTTGCCTTGGCCAAACCAACTCAAGAGGTGAAAGAAACAAATTCCACAGACATCAATATTTCCATCGCAAATAGCGTTTCTAACCATAGATAACCTACATTTAGATCTGCAGTGGCAAGAGGCATTTTTCGGATTTTTACGACCTCGCGCAGTGGGTGGACGAACATGCGCACTTAAAAGCCGTGGGCAAAATACAAACACCGGCACCCCGTACCTTCGTCCGCGGTCTGACCGTGACGCTCATTAGCTACCGTACTTCGAACAGAAAACCAGGACGCGGTCAACAAATTTTTTCCTATAATGCGAATAGTTTGTTTGGGTCCGAGTGCGTTTACCCTCAACTGGCTTGCTGCACAAACCGGTTTTTTCGCCCATGAAATGTAACTTTGTTTCGCGCAGGATATAAACATTAGCAATCCATCGAGATCAGTGTTTCTAACCACGTGCCGAAAGTGCATCTTTCCGCACTTGATTGCTTAACCGAACGACGCGACTCCAATGGCGTGCGTTAGGAAATATATTATTTACTCGGTTTTTTATTTATATGATACAGTGTGGCGCACCATAAAACGTCGAGTCGGGCTCTGTTACAAAACGGTTGTTTATTTAAAAATATTTTTAATAGGTATAATATGTGTGTGCATTATTTAAATTGTAACCAATTATACAGGGTACTCAAAAAAGATCAGTATCCAACTTATGTTTTTTTATAGAACACCCTGTATATTGGTCCATTTTTTGAATTGTACGAATAATAATAACGTAAATTTCATCTGCAATCCATATACCAAAACACTGTTAAATAATAATCTTAATCGTCATGCAGTCAAAATTAAATATTGTTTTTATCATTCGAGTAAATGATTAAAAAAGTAACCAACGATGAAGGCTCAGTTCCTTATGTCAGATTTCTACAGGAATATATTAAGCTGAGACCAAGGAATGCTCTAGATGAGCGCTTATTGTATCGTTATGAAAGAGGTAAATGTGTTAATCAAGTAATTGGAAAGCACACTATTTCAAATGTACCTAAAGAAATTGCGAAGTTTTTGAAGCTTGAAGACATCAGTAGATACACTGGCCATTCTTTTAGAAGAACGTCAACTACGTTCCTTGCCAATGCTTCGGATGTCGATATTTTGGACTTAAAAGGCATGGAGGTTGGAAGTCTTCTTCTGTTGCGGAGGGATATATTGCTGAATCCTATAGTAATAAGGTGGAAATTTCAAAGAAGATTTTACACGAAATTCCTACCAATATTTCCTCTAATGAAGTAACAGTGAAAAATATGAATATTAACGTAGTTAAAGGTGATAACGATACCCCAACAACAAATTTAAAAACTGTTAATTCAAGTATTATTCCTCCAATTTCTTTTGCTAATTGCTCAAATTGCACAATTACTTTTAATGTCAATACCTAACCTAGTTTTTTAAAATATTTTGTCATAAATTAGTTACTTTTTATAAATAAATCCTAATATTTCCCACAAGCATATTTTCTTTTTTTACTCTTACTTTTGTCCAGGCGCTGAAAATATTACTTTCGTAGCTAGCAACGCTTAGCAACCAGGTAACACGAAGGTTCTCTTTCGTTATCATTCGCGTTGCTAGGACCACAAAGTTTTCTTATTTATACATTTGAAAACTTTCCACTCAAGTTATCTTCGAAACGAGACAGATTTGAGAAAATCGCCGAAACACGTAAAGATATTTATTGAGGGGAACGTTTTTACAAAAATTGGACGCGCCCTTTAACCCCTTAACCACCAGGGCCACCACCCCAAAATTCTTAAATGAGAAGGCGGGTCGAGTGATACATCATTTTAAAGCTCCTGACGAGTACTTTATAACCCTAGAATATGAAGTCAATATCTCCACCTATTACAAAATAGCGGTACTTAAAAAATTACCTAAATACCTGATTTGGATGGTCATATTTCCGAAACTAATAAAGTTAGATGTACTTAGTGGTATTTTCTTAAAGCTCATTTAAAGATCTTTTTAATGAGAAATAATATACAGGGTTCTTAAATAAAAAATATGTACTTTTTCTTCTACCCTGTATATTACTACCAGTATCACCATTAAAAAGACCTTAAAATAGCTATCAAAATCTTGAAGATGGCCATATTTCCAAAACTAATAAAAATTGAATATATTACATGTCAACTTTTTTAAAGCTTTTATTAGATCTTTCGAATGGTGATAAACCATACAGAATGTTCCTTTTAAAAATTACAATTTTTGCTATAAATCACAAACCCAATGTTCAATTGTTTTTCTGTTGGCAGCCACGTTAATCAGCGGAAGAAAATACTATAATTTTACTAATTTAACTGACTTCGTATCTCAAAAATAAAGAAGTTAGCAATAGTGTCGACTTAAGTTTGATCACCCTGTATACGTGTATCACAATATGTGTTCTTGACCGTTACGGGTATAATCAATTAAGTTATTAAATCTCAGTAACTGTGTAAAGTTAATTTAAACTGCCAATTAAGGTAGTTCAGAAATAACGCAGATAATGAGTTATCTAACTATTAATTATTAATTATAAGACGCAGTAGAGAGGACAGTAGCCTTAGTTCAACTTTTTTTTAATTATAAAATTTTATACACTATTCCAATGCACTATGAGATACGACCACATGTGAAAATAGTAAATAGCACACTGTTTTCATGCATAGAAAATGCCTTATATCACACTAGTGTTGCAAAGTACTTTACAACACTAGTGTTGCAAAGTATAATATAAAGCTGTCATCGCTGTCATTGTTATTTAAAATAAATTTGGAGTTATCAGGCTGTTAATGGATTTACATTGAAAAAGCCATGCAATATTTTTTTAATGAGGACCTTTTTAATTCTTAAATGATAAAAAGCGACTAGGTAGGTGATTTTTGATATAAAAATATTGTTAAACAGTATAATATATCGCAGTAAGGAAAAGTATATATCACCCTAGTGATGCAAAGTTTTCAATTGTTTTCTTATTTTTTCCGTGAAGACAAACAACTTTTATTGTTTTTTTGGTGAATAACTTGTGGTCGTAGGAAAAATAGTGTACATTACTTGTGTGAAAATCACTTTCTTACACGCGTGGGTTTGTCGCACCTCGGCTGACGCCTCGTGCAACAATATTCCCACTCGTGTGAAATAAGTCATTTTCCACCCTTGTAATGTAATATACTAAGAGTAAAAAAAAAAGAAAATATGCTTGTGGGAAATATTAGGATTTATTTATAAAAAGTAACTAATTTATGACAAAATATTTTAAAAACTAGGTTAGGTATTGACATTAAAAGTAATTGTGCAATTTGAGCAATTAGCAAAAGAAATTGGAGGAATAATACTTGAATTAACAGTTTTTAAATTTGTTGTTGGGGTATCGTTATCACCTTTAACTACGTTAATATTCATATTTTTCACTGTTACTTCATTAGAGGAAATATTGGTAGGAATTTCGTGTAAAATCTTCTTTGAAATTTCCACCTTATTACTATAGGATTCAGCAATATATCCCTCCGCAACAGAAGAAGACTTCCAACCTCCATGCCTTTTAAGTCCAAAATATCGACATCCGAAGCATTGGCAAGGAACGTAGTTGACGTTCTTCTAAAAGAATGGCCAGTGTATCTACTGATGTCTTCAAGCTTCAAAAACTTCGCAATTTCTTTAGGTACATTTGAAATAGTGTGCTTTCCAATTACTTGATTAACACATTTACCTCTTTCATAACGATACAATAAGCGCTCATCTAGAGCATTCCTTGGTCTCAGCTTAATATATTCCTGTAGAAATCTGACATAAGGAACTGAGCCTTCATCGTTGGTTACTACAAAGTTTCTTTTTAACTTTATTTTTAGACTCCACTATTTTTACTATAGCCACGTCATTTCTTATTTCTACATCACTTAGCTTCATTCTGTATATTTCGTCTGTCCGGCATGCCCCAGCCACTCCCATAATGGCTATTACTTTCATTGCTAAGTAACTTTGATCAGGCGCGTTAAGTAAAAACTTTATGATTTCTTCTTTTTTAAAAATTTTTGACTTTTTTGCCTCATAACCATCGTTTTTCCTTTTAATAAAAGCAACTAGTTTCTTGAACTCCGAAATATCTTGATTTTTGTTTACGGAAATTGTTAACTTGAGCATGGAATATACAGACCAGAGGGTTGGTGGTGATAAAGACTCGGATTTTTCTTGAAAATACGCCAACATCACATTCTCGTCAATCCGCCCCACATTTTTTGTAGCAAGCCATTCAGAAAACGATTTATATGTTTGATGGCACTTTCTCAGATTTGTCTGGCAGAAGTGAGGCACACGCAAGGTCAGCTGTCTTTTGATGCCATTTCTCTTATTCATTTAACATTTTAAAATGGGAATGGATTTATACATCGGGACTTCTTTTTAAGTTTTATCGGCACGCACATTTTATCAACTTAGTTTTATTATATACTAGCTTATGATTCCCGGCTTCGCTCGGGAGTTTATATATGAGACCCAAATAACCGTTGTTCTGAATGAAGTTCAAATACTCGACAACAGATGGCGCCACTACACTTAATTTCCAAGTTGAAGGGTTAGAAGAGTCCTTATATCTTTAAAAATACGCCC